>JAQFZY010002657.1:0-11252 GCA_034696285.1 Hypogastrura burkilli
TTGCCAACTGTTGACAGAAATGTTTGCAAACTTAGATACAAATAAATAAATATATATAGTCGGACCTAGCGCAATTAAATATAGGATACTTATTTTACTGAATCATACTTTCCCGGTACTTTGACTTCCGATGATATTTATCACCCTGATCATAACTGGTATTTATCTTTTTTTCTCGGAGCTTGTACGTGATAAGAATTGATTAAAAATCTATTTTGCGGAAACTTCACTCTCCCAAGTATAAATACCAGTTTGAATTAAGGATTTTGGATCATTTCCCCGATTTCTACTATTTTCCCTCACCAAATGACTTTGATCAAGGGGAAACTTGGGACTTTGACTCAAATTGGGAAGACAGGGATCCCCTCCTGCGGTTGGTTGAGCTTGAACGGCCTCAAAGGCCTCTGGGCCGTCTCGTGGCTCCAAAGACTTCCCCTCCTAATTCTAAATTGTTTTTGATCTTCCTCCTATGCCTTAATTTGTTTGGGGCGGAGGACCGTGAGTTCCCCCGCTTGAGCCCGTTGAGGGGACAAATGACGTTTTAGGAGTAGGAATGGCATAAATTCCCAATCCGCTCTCTTCGGAACATAATTAATTAGTTTGGAAGGAACTCATTAATGCCTGGACCGAGAGCTCCGGAAGAATCACCTATTGTCTAACGGTCCTCCGATCTTCCCGGGACCCAAGGAACCTGTAGTCTTTAGTAATGGAAGAGGGAACCGCCTCCTCATTTCCATGTCCGGGAACAGAAGGCCCTTCCGAGGAGAAAATCAGGGAAACATTTTGGGCCCAGTAATCCTATTATCATTTCATACTTTGGCCAAAAGTTGAGTTAGGAAAACATTATTTTCCTCCTCCCCAAAAACTTCGTCTCAATTGAATTACAGAAGTTTGAAAATAGGGCTCGGCTCTCCGCCTACACACCCGAATCTGGACCTCCCAGTTATGGACCAATTTGAAGGCGGAAAATGAAATGGGAGCTCATTAAGTTTAAGTTTAATGGTTCTTACTTAAAGCAGAGCTGGACGTATCTGCTCTGTATGAGAGCTTACGGCTGGCACGTGCCTCAGTTTCCTATTATTTACTTTCTCTGTGAGTGTTAACTTATGGGCAGAAAATTCCGGCTCAAATCTATGCTTTCGGACGTAATTTATATTTTTATTTATTTTATTATATTTTTTATTTTTATTTTATTTACGAACTGGTTGAGGAGGTGCCGGCTGCCATAAATCAGGCCCAATGGGTCCCGAGGTCTAGGTGACAGAGGACGGGGATCCAGATTAGGCTCTATTTTTGAGAGCCTATGATTAAGTGAGCAGGCAGTACTGGGCTGCCTCTGGTCTATGGATCCCGAAACCATTTAGATGAGTATCAGTTTCTAGGCCCATTCTTCCAGTTGATGGGGTTAAGTGATGTAGGCGGGAAGGAGCACTCTATTGACGCCAGAGATCCAGTATCCCTTGCGGAGGTCCATATGTTGGGGATGCTGGCCGAAATCCGGAATTGGGCTCAACCCGCCTCGATCGATCCAATATTTCATATTCAAATCCAGTTTTAAGCTGGGCGCTACAGGTTTGCTGCTAAAAGAGGGATATTTAAGCGAGCACCAATTAATTCGAAATCTTTCACTAATTGGAGCAGGTTTCCTCACCAAGGTTTTGATACTATTCAAGTAAGAGAATTTTAATTCCGTTAATTATTCTAGTATAAATATTGTTTAGCTCGTAATAGGCTTCAAGTGATTGAAATGGAATTTGATGTAAGTGGAGAGGAAATCTGATTAATTTTGATTTTGATTGGTGATAGCTTAAAGGGCAACCAATAGAATTCGGGGCACCCAAAATATAGAAATTAGCGAGAGTATTGTAAAAGTTGGTGGAAATGTATTTTGGCAATGTTTATACACAATTGCACAAGTTCAAATGCGATTTATTTGACAAATACTGTTTCAATACATATATATCATAGTAAAGTTCAACCTAAGGACTTTACAATGCAATAAAAAGGTGATATATTGTAATTGCTTTTTTTTCATGTAAATCCCATTTGAAATAGTGGAAAACATTTCATAAATATATATGCTCTTTTCTATCTCTTGTCCTGCTCAAAACCATAACTGGTCTGCCAATATTTTAGGTGCCAGAACTCATTGAAATATTAAATGGCAGGCATTTAAACTACCACAAATTAATTGGGAATCTCTCTCCAATGAAACCCATTCCAGGAAATTACTCTCCAATCATTTGAAACTTAGTATGAGCAAAGGATTATTTATTTTACAATAATTAGCGGAATTAAAATTCCCTGGTTTGAAGTATTTCAAAACCCTAGTGAGGGAATCCGCTCTAATTGGTGAGAGATTTGGAGTTTGATTGGTGATCGTTTCAATATGCCTCGTATTAAATTATTTTCCCTTAATGCCAAACACTATTATTACACATTTGAAATTTGACTATAAAATTTTGAATTGGCGGAACCTGCCTTCCCAAACCCAGGCAGCCAATTTCCCAAACCATCGTCAACACAACATGGAGAGAGGGAGCCAAATTCCGGCCCAAACCTCCCCAACAACGTTGTTGTCTCAAGATCAAGACAAAAGCCAATAAACATTTCCCTCAATCTCTTTCTTTCATCTTTTATTCAGGCTGTTTTATGAAGGAAGGCCCGAGCCGTATGTACTATGTACTATGTATACCTCCTACATAACGGCTACATTAGGCCAAAGATGATCGGGCCGAGGAGTCCCGGGACGGCCAGAAAGCATTAGGCTTAGAGGGAACTTTTGGAGGATTCCCTGTGTATTCCTAATACGATTACAGGGGCTAGGCCTAGTTCCCCGGGCCCGCCCGTCTAATTTGTTTTAGATTAGGTATCCATAAGCCACGTCAGTCATGACAGATGAGTAAGAATAAGGAAGATCCTGGCACACCAAACCTTGTATTTAGTTCTATCCAAAAAAAATCTTCTTCAGACAAACTTTAAAACAATAACTCAAAAGTGTTCATAATAAGTCGGGACACCCTCTGTATTTAGCACCACAATTTTTTTTCTTTAATTTACCTGGATCTGGTCCTGAATCCATCAGTATGGCTAAAGTTACCTTTTTTCCGCATTTTATGCTGGAATCAATATTTTCATAAGCCTTCGTTTCTAGGTTCCCTGCCAAGAGCCAGGATTTTGAAAGATCTCCTGTGCCTCGTACATTATCTAAAAGGGCCATACGGAGAAAGTCCGCTTTCCCCACGAAGAGAAAAGCCGCACCTAGTTCTAGACCGGTTGTGGTGACCAAGACCAGGTTTCCCCCTAAAACTAGATCCAATGTAAAGTACTACAGGGATTTTCCAGAATGGGACCTAGCCTCTGGTCGGGCCCGAGGAACCTAATTCAGGCCGGATCCGGGTCCCGCTCCTTATTTTCCGCATCATTATCTCTCCCCTATTTAGTAATTTAACACCCCTGACAATAAAACGGGAAACTAGAAGGAGACCAGAGCGGGCGGGCTAGCGGAAACGGGCCCCGGACCTCAGAACCCGCAAAGGAGGCCGGTTCCATAAATTCCGCCCAGCTTTCACTTAGAACATGTATGTGAATGCATACGGAGGTTAGGCTAGGATACAGTATGCATCAAAAAAGTTAGTGCTACATATGTAAGGCATACTAGATTTTCTCATATGCTCAATTTTCGTTTGTACTGCTTTATGGGTCCAATTTGATTCAATTAGGCCTCCCTTCAAATGTCCTCGCATGGCATAATAGAATAACAAGCTCCGGATCGGGATCAGGAACCAAGCAAGCCTGCAGTACATAGGGAATCGTGGCAGTATGTTTGAGCTTGAAAAAATGAGACCTTAGCAGAATGTACATATTACATACTGAAGGGAAAATGCTCCAGCCAGGAAAGATAAACATCTCTGCTGAAATTGTTTTTTTTTTCCATTTTATATTTAATAATGGAAATGCAAATGCAAGTTACGAAAATTCATGATAGATCTTAAAATACAATTACAATATTAAAAAAATGTAAGTATTAAAAGTGAGAGGTCTAATAAATTAGTTTTCACTTAAAAATTAAAAATACACACTTTTCCGACCTTGATTTACTAAAATCATCCCCAAAAGCCCCCGGGCATGAATTCCTCCTCCCGCCTTGGCTAGAGTCCGCTCCGCATAAATCAGTCTCAAGTTCGGGCTTTGTCTATGTCGGGCCCTTTCCGCCTTCAAGACATAATAATGGTCCTTCAAACCCAGTTCCATTGAGCTCTCTCTCCTGGGATCTCTCTGGGGCCGAGTCCTACATTTTCCGGGTCCCACTTACGCAGTAAGAGCAGGAGGATCTCTATGCAGAAACAAACTAGGATCCATTCACTACAATGAATCTCCAGGACCGGACTCCCGCCCTTCACTAGCCATTAACACTACGGCCGAAGCCGAGCTCTAAATTAGGGTCTGTCAGGCTTGCCTAAATCATTCCTGACAAAAATATTTACTGGCCCCGGCACCCATTCCTGTGAGAAAGACGAGCTCCATTCCTGTAAGAAAGACGAGCTGGAGAGCTGTGAGCCTCCAGAAATCCAGAAACTGGAGATTAAAATTATTAGCCAAAAAAGCCTACCTGTAATTAGTTATAAATGAAAGTGTCTTAAATTTTAAAAATAGAGATGGAAAGTGTTTAATAAGTAAAGCTGAGAAATGTTTAGAAATTATTGAGAAGGTATTTTAATACATTATTTCTAAGGAACGGATTAATATTCCCTTGCAAACCTTAAAATATGATGTCATTATGCCCTAAAAAACAGTCAAAATATCCCCTTAAAGACGGTCCTTATAAGCCCCAAAGTATGCTTTTAAAACATAAAATATGCTCTAAAAATATTTTCTATCTTTATTTAATATTACTTTTATATCCGGCACAGCTCATAACAACCGGAGCCAGGATACACAAATTCCAGCAACACGGCACTAGCATCCCAATTTGTAGGCTCTTAAGTAATTCGTTTAAACTGTCTTGCTAACGTCATACCATCTTTAGAGTTAGGTAATCGATTTATTTAATCAACGAAATATTTGTACTAAGTCGTTCCAAGCGTAGAGCAAACCTCGATAAGCGGCGGAGCCGCGTGCGCAAGTATAAGACACGAGCCGAAGGCGAGTTCGTTACTTGTACGTGCTAAGAATATGCTTTTATGTCGAAATCCGTTCCTTAATTATTTCTAATAAACAATTTCAAGCGTGTCTCAATATTTTATTTAAATCAGTCCTACAAATAACCATTCCTTTGTAAGAGCGAAACAATTAGTTAGATCCCTATTTCTTACTAGCTAAGAGTTTTTACTTCCAAGAAAGTCAACATTGTCCGGTTCTAACTATTAAATTAAATTTTTATTACAACGTCTAAACCAAGTACCGTGCATGGCGTGGGTCCAACCTACCTGATTTTCATACCCAGCCACGTTGTAATAAACGCCTTTAATAAGGCAGACACCTTATTCTGCATCAACACTATTAATCTTATCCTTCATTTTTACTGCTTAGCCCGCGATTTCATTTTAGAGTAAAAGAAGAAGACATTATGCTCCATAATAATACTAAAATATTGGAGTTCCTATCTGGGCCCATTATTACTTGGCTCCCATAGTTAGGGCTCGTTGGTGAGGGGAAGGATGATTTTTATGATGATGAGATTTAAGCTCTCAGAGCCCAGCCCAGGGTCCCTTTATTCCTTTCCCCCGAATCTGGGGGACGGATCGTATGCATCCTGGCGACTGCAGCGGAAGGCCTCCCTAATTTTATGGGAGACGAAGGGAAAGTTGAGAGCCCCCCAAGCCCTCCATTGTGCCGGAAACAATGGGGAACGGGATAATTTATGCTCAGAGTCTCAGGAATAGAACTGAGTCCCATTGTAGGGGAAAGAGAGGTGTTAGGGAGGCCTGGGGCGGGCTCAGAGGAAAAAATATATGAAATTAAATTTGGGTTCAGAAACTTCCGAATTTTAATCATTTCTGGAATACGGAAGAACACGTGAGGCCACGAGACTTTTCAGAAGGAAGGATGTAGAGGAGGACCTCACGCCCACGCGGAGGCGGAAGTTCCCATATTATACGAACCGCAAGAATTCTCGAGTGTATGCTCTCAAGATTGATTATTAGGAGCTTGTAGGTCTTCCACAAGATTTGGTCCTGTATTGATGGAGGAAATAATGGAAGATGAGAGTAGACTCTGGACCACGGAACCGGAAGGTTATTGCGGAGCTTGGAAGCACCGACAGTAGAATATTGCCGATGATAAGGGAAATCACTGTTCTGCCTCTCGCATAGTGAGAATTGCCAAAAAACACTGTTCCGCCTCTCATACATTGGGAACCGAACCGATATTAAGGAATTCGAGTAAAATCATTGTCCCGCCTCTCCTGTATGACGAATTTTGAGAATTCACTGTTCCGCCTCTCGCTTGTTAAGAAGTTAGAAAAATCACTGTTCCGCCTCTCGTGTATTAAGTATTTACAAAAATCACTGTTCCGCTTCTCGTGTGTTAAGAATTTACAAAAATCACTGTTTCGCCTCTCGCATATCAATAATTTCAATAAATCACTGTTCCGCCTTTCGCAAATCAAGAGTTTTCAAAAATTACTATTCCGCTTCTCGTGTAGTAGGTACCAATATTAGGGAATCCGAGTAGAATGACTGTTCCGCCTCTCCCGTACTAAGAATTTCTAGAACTTTTTGTTCTGCCTCTCGCATATCAAGAATTGCCACAAATCACTGTTCCGCCTTTTGCACACTCAGAATTTTTCAAAAACATTGTTCCGCCTGTCGCATATTGTGAATTTTCATAAATCACTGTTATGCCTCTTTTAGACTCAGAATTTTCAAAAAACACTGCTCCGCCTTTTGCATATTGAAAATTTCCAAACATCACTGTTCCGCCTCTCCCGTATTAAGAATTTTAAGAAGTTTCTGTTCTGCCTCTCGCATATTAAGAATTGCCATAAATCACTGTTCCGCCTCTTGCACATTCAGAATTTCAAAAAATCACTGTTCCCCCTTTGGCACACTCAGAATTTTTTAAAAAACACTTCCGCCTCTCGCACACCCAGAATTTTTCAAAAACACTGTTCCGCCTCTCGCAAATTATGAATTTTCATAAATCACTGTTCTGCCTCTTTCAGACTCAGAATTTTCAAAAAGCACTGCTAGCTCGCATTTTGAGAATTTCCAAACATCACCGTTTCGCCTCCTGAACCTTCAGAATTTTCAAAATACACTGCCCCACCTCTCGCATATTAAGAATTACTAAAAATCACTGTTCTGCCTCTGTTTAGGATTTAAACACATACTGTTCGACATGATGTAGAGCAAGTATAGATAGAGTATGATTTGAGAAATTTAGTGTTCCGCCTTAGGAAACATTTTGAAAAAAGTTGAGAAGTCACTGTTCTGGGTCTCGTTCTTTAAGGAATACCTGAAAACTCTGTCTCAGTTTGCTGCTGAGCATCTTAAGGAATTAGAGCGAAAGCGCGGTTCCGCCTCTAATATAATTTTTTCTGTGAAGTATTTAAGAGTTCGAGAGAAAGTATCCTTTTACTCGCCGAGTATCATAAAAATCGGATCGAAAAAAAACTATACTTCACATAGCTATGTATAGTAGTACCTATAGAGAAGGCCATAAAATAGATAGGAATTCTCCATAAGCCACTATGACCTTCCCTATCCAGCTTTGTTAGAAAATACGGCCCGCCTTCACACCCATATATACGTACTTATTATGCAAAACCTTGAAAGGGCACAGTAGTATATATTAGGTGGCCAGGAGATATGGAGGTTTGAAACTGTAGTTTTGGATCCCTCTGGACCCCGGAACTATAACTTAGAAAGTCATAATATTTCTGCTCAACTTCCTCAGCCGCCGCCACCATTCCGCTCCCTGTTAGGAGCACTACAAGGGGAAAAGTACCCAACAACTTGCCGCAATAAGATTAGGCAAATGCGGCAAGTGCCTGTCCAATTTCTCCCTTGTAAGGCATATAGCGGAAGCGGGTCCACCTTGTGCACAGCATGGTGTCCTTTATGCGAATGTCCTGTCCCTCCGTCCGTCCGTCCGTTCGTCCGCAGCATAACTCATGGACGGTTTGGTGTTTTACTAATCGTCGCAGCTGAAGGTTATTACGATTTGTCTCCTAGAAGGTGGTTGACCTTTGTGACCTCCAAGGCGGGTCACATGAGGGGCCAACAGCTAAATTAAACCAAAATGTATCAAGTAAGTTATCTGTGGAACAGTATGGCCTCAGGTATTACAGTGGTGACCTTGGTTCCGACCTATGACCTTCATAGTAGCCACCGGAAGTCAACAAAGGTCAATCTCGAGTAATGTGTCTATTGAAAGCTGCTGGAACATAGAATAAGGTTTGTGACCTACGCCCCCCTAATTTGAGGTCAGAAAAGTTCCAACTTGAGTAACGCGTCCATGAAGAGCCTGAGTCACCCATAATACGATGATAGCGGTCGCTAGAGGGCAGCACAGGTCAAAGTTGACTAAAGTGTGAGTCTGGCTTTTAAAACGTAGATTAAATGGTGGTCTTCAAAGAGTCCAGATTACGGTACACTTTTCTATGCCCGTCTTGAGACGGTTTCTTCAAACTCCAAGTACAAGAACCTGATCTCCCCGAAAAAAACGAATTTTCTGGAGCTTACTCCCGGAAAAGCATCATGTATTTTGAGGTGCTCATTACATAAAAAGAATGGTTATTTGTTGTCTCCGTCTTACATTGTAGGACCTCGCCGTCAGTCCCCATTAGTTCTAGGTCCCTAACTTTAATAATTTCCTTCCCTACTTTCAGACTTTACCCTGAGCGGGCCCTCGGAGCTGGGTGACCGGGAGGACCTGAGCATGGATCGACTGTTACAAGGACTCAGCAAGTAAGACAAACCTGTCTCCCTGTCATTCCCCATAAGGCTCCGCCTTTCACCTGTTGTTGGCCTCTTTTCGCCTCGTCAAGCCCCTCCATGCTGCTCCTGGAATCCCTTTAGACCACGTACTGTAGCTCCTTCCCTTGTGGACCCCCCCCAAAAAAAAATGAGATGTGGGGGGCCGGGCCCTGAATTATTTACGGGCCTGACCATCCAGTACACGCCTGGGAACCCTCGGCTTCAATAATATTCCTTGACTCCAAGGTCCGTGGAGCCGCTTTTCCCTGGCCTGGCCTGCCGCCGGAAATGCATGTCCTTGCCCCGGAGAAAGCATGCCTCCTTATTCGGGCCGTCCCTAATGCTATTGACAGAATTCCGAAACAATTGTGGGGATCCCAGCGGAAGATAACGTAGGACCAGCCCTCCACTTAGGCTTTATATGCATTGTACCGCATATTGATCCCAGAGCCAGGAAAATAAGTTCGTAGGGAAGACCGGCCCTCCGACCTTCCCGAAGGTTAGGATTTACAATGGCAGAGGATTGAGCTGGAATTGACAGCAAACAAAGGGGCGGGTACAGTAGTTTTTAATTTATTCCGGCGGCATGAAGAATCTGCATGTCATTTGTCAACCATTAGCTCGACATCAGTGTGTTGGGCTCCTTGTTGTATTTTACCAATTTCCCCCGTGTCACTCCTACATTCCGCGGGCCCAGGAATTCCATTTTGGTCATTCCCCACACGTCGTCGTGACAGGCCCAGAAAACAAGTGAAAATGATTTCAGACTGGTGAGAGTGAAAAGTAGGCCTAAACAAATGTCGTGTATTTTCGTGGAAAGCAGGCCTAAATAAAAAGGTTTTCTAGGTCTTACGCCAGGAGCGGAATTCCCTCATACTTTCTATGGGAACAATTATTTTCCCCTTTTCCCTCAACTACGGGCAATATGAGGGGGAAAAAGCAGCCGCAAAGTTCCGCCTTTTCGGCTACCAGTAACTAAAGGGTTAATGTTGTCTTTGGGCACGCAAATATCGAAATTCTGCCGAATTCTGGATTTTGGCCCCTCCAACTGATACTTTGGCTCCCAAAATCTGTCCGTATTTCCTTCCGTAGTAAACTATTGAAATCGAGGGCTTAGAGGGCCGCGGCGGCCTAATTCTTGGCCCAAAATTTGACCTTATGGAGAGAAACTGGGTGAGGCTATGATTTGGTATGCGGGTCCCGGCCTTTCCCCGCCTTTTCCCCCCTCCGTATAATGTAGGTGGATTTTATGAAGCTCTCTCCTAAGATCTCTGTCCCAGTAGCCCCGGCCCCCCGTATTTATATGTATAGGCCTCCCTCCTGGATAAAAGTAGACGTGAGTCGACTGCCCGATCATCCCGCTCACTTCCCTCAAACTTGTCTCAATCTGGAGGCGGACTGTGGGAACGGCTTCCGAGCCGCCTATAGTTACCAAGAAATACGGAATGTAGGGGAGCTCTCACATGTTGATCCAAAACTCCGCCCGTCACTCAACTTTTCGAGCCCCGTAAAGAAAATCCGCCGACCTGTTCAGAGTTCGATTTAAACGGCTGAATGGGAAATGCTAAACGTTGAGGACTCAGAATGTCAGGGAAAGCCGAATCAAATGAAGTGCTTTTAGCGGGAGAGCTTAGAGCTTAGGCTGTCGGGATTTTGAATTGTAAGTGCCCGGCGGGTCCCCAGGCGGACTCGGATTTGTGTGAGTCTATAATGGGGCTTAAAGGGGACCTGGATAAATATGTTTTGGAATCAGGGGGCTTAGGGACTCAATAATACCGTCTTTGGGAGTCCTGGGCTATTTTCAAGAATTTTGTTTGGCGTTTCGAGAGGAAACAAAAAAGTTTGTCTGGTACTTCCACTCCCTACACAGAAATAATGTACAGTGTGGACAAAAGGTAATGCCATTTCCCGAGAAACAAAATGCGGCAAGTTAATGCGGAACTTTCTCCAATGATGTAACAGAGCCCCTTGCCCGCCCACGCAATTCCATGTACTACTGAAGTGCAACATGGTTGAAACTTAAGTGTACTTGCTCATGCACTACTGAAGTGCAACATGGTTGCAACTTAAGTGTCCATGCTCGTGCACTTTCTTATTATCCTTTTATCGGGCCTGCTCGTATAATTAATTATTAATAATTAAAACAACCTATTTTAAGTTTTGAATAAATCCTGACCCGACTTATTGCCCACATTGTATATTATTTCAGTCTCAACAGGACGTACATAGATAGCTAAACAAAAATATTCCATAGCAGGTAAAAATATAGATTTTTCCGAAAAATCCAAATATAAACTCTTATTTTTAGTTCAATTAAAGGTAGATTAGGTT
>JAQFZY010002658.1:0-11251 GCA_034696285.1 Hypogastrura burkilli
CCCCTCGAAATGACTCAACGTCACTTTCCACGTCTAAACGGCGCAATTAACCCGAAAAATTAAAGATACATAAAAATAGGGTAATGTGGCTTCATTTGGAGACCTGCGGAAATGCATGCCCTACGACGTAACTTTTCCGTATTTATTTACGGACCTAAAGGTTGTCAAGGCCAAGTGCCAAGTTACCTGTCCGCTCAGGGCAAAATGCGAGGTTAATAGGCTAGTATAAGCTGGACTCGGTAATGGAGAAGAGGCCTGTGAAGTTCCTGAGTCATATCTGAAGCGTGCTTTTTTCGATGACCTTATAGTTAATTTTTTATGAAGTACACCTGGATTCCGCTGGATGCACTTTGTGATTAATCACGTGCTGTGGAACTGGAATATTGTGGCTCTGGTTCATATGGGCTATGGGCTATGGGGAGTATAGAAGGGTCAGGAAACTCCTTAATGATTAAAAAAAAACTAGCCAACAAGCACGCGTTACTAACGCTAAACGAGGAATCAGTCAGTAAGTGTCAGGGAGCAGAGTAAGTGATTTACAGGGGCTGCATGGCAGCACAGGGGGGCACGAAGATGAGCGCTCTGTATTAGTAGGCGGACCTCGCCTCTCCGAGAGACAGACGTCTCTCTCTCATGCTGCCGTGGCTTACTACGCCCAAGTACATGATCTATGTATAATACCCTGAGTCTAGTAGCTTAACGACACACCATACCGGATCATGATTCCTACTTTAACTCAGATAACTACGTGGGTTTTGCATTTTCCGGCAAAATGTCAAAATCATCATATACTCAAAAAAATAAGCTAAACATTTGTTTTGTTACATTTCTACTTATTGCCGGAAAATGTTGAGTTGAGTTCCTTATTGTACTTCAACTACAAACAGGATTATCAAATACATCGAAGATCTGCTTCAAACTGACGTTGAAACTAATAGAGCGATTGGAAAGAATGGGGCTAATGCAATTCGGAGAAATGGACCTAAGGTCAATGTCCTGACTCATTGTAATACGGGTTCTTTAGCTACTTGTGGGTTTGGGACCGCATTGGGCGTTGTTCGTGCTTTGTATGAAGAAAATCAACTGGGTATTTTTGCTTAGCTCATTAAATATCTGTATTCCAAATCCTAATCCAAATGCTCAACCGGTATAATCTTATGTTTTTAGTTTGTATGGGCTACTTTATTATTATTTTTTTTTATAGAAAGAGCCTACTTTACCGAGACTCGGCCATACAATCAGGGTTCTCGCCTAACGTCTTTTGAACTGCTTTACGATAAGATCCCTTCGACAATGGTTTGTGACTCAGCCGTTTCATGGCTAATGAAAAATAAAACCATCAGCGCTGTGGTTGTTGGAGCAGACAGAGTTGTCCTTAACGGTGACACTGCTAACAAAATTGGGACGTATCAGGTACGAACCTGACTAAACTCAAAATAACAAAGCATGTACAAACAAATATAATGTAGGAATGTTTTTCTTTTTACCAAATTTATAATTTTATGTATCCATTTATATTGATGCAGTTGGCTCTGGTTGCAAAGGCACATAACATTCCATTCTACATAGCTGCGCCATTCTCCACGATTGATTCCACAAAGTCTTCCGGAAATGAAATTGAGATAGAGGAAAGGCCGCCAGAAGAGGTCACGCATTTTGGAGGCAAGCGGATCAGCCCGGAGGGTAAGTACTTCCCTATTGAAAAACTCTGAATTTTTCAAACTAGAAAAAATATTCTCGTTTTAGGAGTTAATTACTCGTGTTTATATTACTATGTAGGAATTTCGGTTTGGAATCCTGCTTTTGACGTAACGCCTGCTGAGCTAATTGCTGGAATAATAACCGAGAGAGGGGTCTTTACACCTTTGGAGCTTACAAAATATTTACTGACATTGTGAAACACAAAGTGTGTTTTGTAGAAATTGTATTTCGAACTTAGAGCATTTGATCTTACATCAATTTAATGAGAACTTGTTTGAAAATCTCATGAGTGATCCAATTCGGCCTTCGCTATTCCCCAGTAAAGCAAGCTATTTGAACAAGACCGTGATCTTCTTACATCGCATTCCTTCTGTTCCTGAACTCGAACATTTGAAAGAAAACGTTTCCTTGGGCGACGCCGCTTTCACATCTTCAACCGGCATGCTCGGAGGCAAGTTGTACTCCTCCGTCAAATTCTCACCTAATTTAGGGCAGTATTTTGTCCGTTTGACCTTCTTTTTAGGCTTAGATTGGCCTTTCATACAATTGTCCTGTTTGGGATTGACCTTCTCATTGGAATGCTTAGTCTTGGATTTGCAAGTCTTAGTTTTCTTCTTCGAGGCTTTGGACTTCTTTCGTGGTTTCTTTTTCGAATGTGCAATACCGGATTCAGGCTGAGACGTCTCCATGTCCTTTTTTAGACGTGTATCCTTTTCTAAGCACTGAATGTCTTTATAAGTGAGCCTATTTTACAGAAGAAAATAGAAGTCGACATTTTGATTGAGTTTTACATATTTGTATCCAAATGTAAAATGATTATTGGTTCGAAAGCCTTAAAACGTTTCCATAAATGCAAAATTATAAGTATTTCCCCTCCCCATTATTCCCCTCCCCCGGGAAGGTTGTATAGAATCCACCGGTTCGGATAAGCCATTTGTCGTAGACGCGTAGTAATTATTTTCATTTCAAGTTAGGTTAGGTTAGATTACAAATTCGCCTGACCGAACTAAAAGACGCAAAATCTAACCGCCGTTAGTAAAGATTTCCGTGAATGTTAAGTTACTACCTATACAATTCAGATTAAAGGTATTACTAAACTGTTTGTAGAGTGAATGTTGAAAACGTATTTCCTTAATACTCATTATTGGTTTGAAACCGTATGGGCATTGGTCACTGCACTGGTCACATATCTATATATATAAAATCGTTGCTCCGTATATGTGTGTGTGTGGATGTCCGCTATCTTCATCAAGACTACTGGGCCGATTTTGATGAGTGATAAGTACGTCAGAAAATCTCTAATTATCCCGGGAACCTTTTGCCCCACATTTCATTGACCTGTCATCTCGTGAACTGTGAATTTTGGTCATTTTAGGTGAAATTTTGAGTTTTTATTTGTTATTGGGTGCACAGTTCTAAAGATAGCTCCAATAAACTAATCCATAAATATATTATGACATTAGCCCGACTACAAATACCTGATGTCGTAACGGCAGGAGAATAGTCTGTAACGAGTTCCTCATGTCATAACCGCATTTGAAATGTTTGTAACGAGTTCATCATGTCATGTCATAACCGTACGGGAAATGTTTGTAGAGTACAAACATCCTTTCGCAGTCGAGCAGGAAATATGTGCAAGCGTGCTGGCAGTGCTAAGTTCGATTTCTTTGACCCAATAGCGCTCGGATCGGGTTTATACGGTGCCAAGAGTGCCGGTAGCTTGGAATTAAATTTCTTGGAAACAGTAGTGCACGGATTGCATTTTGACGGCTAAGACGGCACCATAAGGGCCTTATTCAGTTTATTGGGTCCCTTTTCCCCCGGATCGTAAGATTGGGTAACTTGCTAGTATATCATATACATAAGGCCCGAGATTATGTAACCACTTTTTTAACAACGAGTTATTGTTTTAAAAACATAGGGGCACCCTGAGACTGTGAGCTCTGGCATGGAGGTAGTAAAAACATATCACAATAGCATAACACAACTTTAAAGGACTTATCTTAGTGTAAGGCTTGTCCACAGAGTGGTGGCGGGAGTGTATTACATACTAAAATCAAGTTTCCAGTGTAAACAAAACACCGAAAATCGGAGTGGGCTTTGGAATAGTATATGTACAGTATGCAGCAAGTCAAAAGTCGCATCGCGTTCTCTGGGTTGATCAGCTCTATACTGTCATGTTAAAAGTTATAGTGGGGAAGGGACGCATTCCAAAGTTAAACGGGATCAGAACGTGGAGCCTAATTTAGTTTTTCGGGTAAAATGAATATTTGCGCATGTTTTGAAGCCATATTCAGGGACCATGTATATGTCCTCCGTTGGTGACGAGCCCCGCAACGTTGTTCATCCTCAACTCCTCAAGCTCGGAAACTTGATTGAAACGCATCGAGTACTCGGTCAACCCGAGGTCACTCGATGACATACCATCATTCCCGACAAGTACACACATATGAGGTCATCCTGTATGAGTCCCATTAATTTGTGTTAATTCCGTCACACACAAAAATGCTTAATTAGTACAAGCGCTTCATCTAGAACAGTTTGGAAACTTTAATCAGACACGTCGCTTAGAAACACCGTGCAAACGGTCACAGGGTTTTCCTAGAAGAGATAAATTGAGTACAAATGTGTGTACACTGATGTTTTGTCATCAAGAAGAAACTAGTCGCAGGATTCATGGACCTCAAATTCGGTAGCAAACTATGTAGTTGGTAAAAGTGGTTGCATAATCTCGGGACTTCTTTTGCATGTACTTATGTACATATGTAATGTATTTCCGTATACGTATACTATATTGTATTTCTATTACTCGCGTTAATATTACGAAATTCGGTTTATTCTAAATACTGACAATTGATTCTTTTAATCGGTCTTTGTAAATGAGCTGTTAAAGCGTGTTGCACTCACATACTGAAAATAAACGTCTAATAATAAGTAGCGCTTGTAGACCTTGCCGTTAAAATGCATAGACGATGTGCGGCTCGGCTGCCCTAGTGTTGATTGTTGATGTCGAAATCCGGTCTGAGCTGATTTCATATCATGGTTCTTCTAAACAGACATTGTATTGCAGTAAACAACTGCGTCGGCTAGCACGAAATCATCATCAGCGGCGGCTCTAGTTATCGACGACTTCCACTCATCGCACATCGAATCGAACATAGGGTGACGTCAAGAAGGGTATATGATATATGACAGATGTACAGTTTGTTGAGACTTACAGATGAATCTCAATTTGATTTTAACTCTTGTAAATGTGCTCAGCCCACTTAAGACTTAAGTTCCTGATAAAGTTAGAGCCTCGTGCACCATTGTAAATATTACACGTTCGTTGAATAATTGCACATAAACTGTAATAGTAACTCCAGCATGCGCAACCCCGAAAAACGTTTCATGAATGATACAGTAACGATACAAGCACAACAAGCTAAATAAATTCAACTTACCACAGACTCGAATCCAGACTTTCCAGTCCTGCCTGCATAAACGATTAGAAAGTCTCGCCCGACGACACGGGGCTGAGCTTGACTGTTTGAAACGGAAAACCGTCAGGAACGACAATTGAATTATTATTCACACACAAGTTACTCAAGATCAAGACTATCGAAGATGTTTGCCTTGTATTGTGGCTCGACTACTACTACCACTACTACTGGTGATGAACGAAGGAGAAAATGAGATATAGGAAAAGATCGGCTGGCATGCCTGCCTACAACGACGACGTTAATGAGGAATGAAGGAAAGAGAAGAAAGAAAATTCCTCCATATTCCTGCCGACTTCACTGGCTACCTTCAACTCTACCATATTGGGCTGTGGTGTAAGGCGGGGTTTGGGGCGGAGCCATAAAATATTCTGAAAATTTGTTCCCGTAATTTTCAACTTTTTTACATCAATTCTGGCAGATAACGCTTGAGGTGCGACTATAGTATCTCTGAATTTTCTCAAATGAAAATTTTCGAACCATCAAACCAGTTTTCAGAAATCCTTATGGAGAAAATAGATCATGTAAATGAAGAGAGAAACATTTGCTCGGTTTTGCATTGAGGCTACTTTTAGCTACGCCTACTATACAGCCGAATACCTACCTAACACAACCCAGCCGAGATGCGCCTGCGTTTGGCTCAGCCTAAGTATACACATTTTTTGTTATCCCTCCCTGTTGTCTACCTACAAAAAAGATGAAATACAAGAACCTGGTTTTATGACTTATCAGCATCAGCGCAGTAGCCCGGTATAAGGGAAGCAACAACATCAGGGTCTTTTATAGTCATTTAAATTTGAATATGGGCGGTAGTTAATAAGGAATAACGATAAAGGCCAATATGGCACAGCAAATGTGAAGGGAAAAATATTAGGAAATCTTTATGCATAAAATATCTCCATGCATTATTGTTTTTTCGCCGGCGTGGCGGACAGATGGGGACGAAAATTGGGCTTTGGATTTGGTTTCCGGCTCTGCTAGTGAAATGAGTGTGAGGAATTGAATTTCCTTCATTAAAAAATGGCTCTAATAATAGGTAAATGCAGGTAAAAGGTTATAAATTACGTTGCCACACGCTGAGTGCACCCGTCGGTAAGTAGTACATACATTGTTTAAGAACACGTACTGTGCATTTTGCGGATCACGACATTCCGTTCTCAATTTGTACCAGGAATATGGCAAAATTGTCGGAATTATAAGTCATTTACAACACGTTCATGCTATAACATAGATACAATAATTTCTGATTTATATACATATGGCTTCTACCAAGGACGTAGCGAGGTTTTAGGTTCGGGGAAATTTTTGTCGTTTAGCGTCTAATATCGTACATTAAAAACCTTTTCAGGCTAAAACTCGTAAATATAGGTAAAAAATAAAAGCATAAGCGCATAAAATGTCTGCGTTTTTATTGAAAAGAACCCTACCGGTTAAGAGCTTTTTTCTTTGATTTATGGCCCAATCTTTTTTTTTGCAAAATATCATTGCCTAGAGAACATGGATTCTAACAAACATAAAGTTATGACCATGTTTGGTCCGGAAGGTTGGTTGGCGGGATCCCGAAGGTGCCCCCCGCGAAAACCAGCCTTTTACCCCGTCGGACAATCCGCTCATACAATGTCTCATTTTGTAGGTATACTTAAGGTCTCTTCAGAACCAGTTTAGATTTTTCAAGAAACCGCCGCAGGAGGAAAATACTGTGGGCCAAAGTTGAAATCTTCAAACTTTTTTCAACTTTGAAAAATTCTTGCAAACAAAGACGCGGGCCCAGCCTGTGACCTTAATTTGTTTTGAACTCGAAAATGTTGGGACTATCAGAAAATCGTTGAACGAAGGTGTTCCTGCGCATGTGCGGAGGGGCGACCCAGAGACCGACTTTTTTTCCTGTCGACCTACCTGGTCATGTGAAACCTCATTTTGTAGGTCTACTTAAGGACTCTTTAGAACCAGTTTAGATTTTTCAAAATGCCGCCCCAGGCGGGAAATACTGCGCACCAAAGTTGGAATTTTTCCACGTTTTTCAACTTTGAAAAATTCTTGCAAACAAAGACGCGGGCCCAGCCTGTGACCTTAATATATTTTGAAGACACAAATGTTGGGGCTTTCAGAAAATCGTTGAACGAGAGAGGCGATAATGATGACGCTCAAACTTTATTATATGAAAGTCTATGGTTTTGCGCATGCTCGAACACCTTCGCTGAAGATTTTCTGAAAGCCCCAACATTTATGACTTCAAAATATATTAAGGTCACAGGCTGGGACTGCGTCTTCGTTTGCAAGAATTTTTCAAAGTTGAAAAACGTGGAAAAATTCCAACTTTGGTGCGCAGTATCTCCCGCCTGGGGCGGCATTTCCAAAAATCTAAACTGGTTCTAAAGAGCTCTTAAGTAGACCTACAAAATGAAATGTCACATGACCAGGTAGGTAGACAGGGAAAAAAGTCGGTCTCTGGGTCGCCCCTCTGCACATGCGCAGGAACACCTTCGTTCAACGATTTTCTGATAGTCCCAACATTTGTGAGTTCAAAACAAATTAAGGTCACAGGCTGGGCCCGCGTCTTTGTTTGCAAGAATTTTTCAAAGTTGAAAAAAGTGGGAAAATTTAACTTTGGCTTACGGTATTTTCCGTCTGCGGGGGTTTCTTGAAAAATCTAAAGTGGTTTTGAAGAGATCTTAAGTATACCTACAAAATGAGGCATTGTATGACCGGATTGGCGGACGGGGTCCTGCATCCAAAATCTGCATCGTAGTTCTCCGTGGTAACGTTTATCGCTTACATCCACGAGTTGCAGTTTGTTTTTGTTTGACAGTTGTTATAATCATAAATGTACATATCGTATGTACATCCGTATGTGTACATACATGTATGTATTTCTCATACCAGCACTAACCCAATAATACCGAAGTTTATTACTTCTACTAGTCTGGAATACCTTTAAAATGAAATACCTAAGTACCTATGCATAAAAAGTACCTACCTACATGTTTTTGTATTTTTTTGTATACTACGCACTACTGCGTTTACTGTGAAGTCTTAGACGAGTTGCTCGAGTTATGAAATGTAAATACCTCTAGATCCATGATCCAGGTGTTCACTCAATCAACTCAATCTACATAAATGAACAAAATAAAACAGGCAGTAGTAGGAGTAGGTGTACTTTACCTACCGTATCTGTAATTTACAATTTAAGTCATAATTATGATATTCCTGTGGTTATAGCTGGCTATTACAGATATCCATACCATTTTCTATAGAAAACTGTACCTATCCCGTTATTATACTGTTCTCCTACTGTAAAATATTAGTTTCAGTATAATGGCCTTGCGTTGGGGCGTGGTGGGCGCCGGTAAAATTTGTCACGATTTTGTTGTATCATTTTGGACAATTCCGTCAGTGGAACATCAAATAATAGCAGTCGCATCGGAACGGGTGGGTGCAGCGGAAACATTTGCAAGGGAGCTTGGCATTGGGGAATACTACGAGTCGTATGACGACATGTTTCAAAATGAAAAAATTGGTAATAAATAATGGAAACGCTATTTTATCTGTGCCCTTCATTATGCTATTAATAACCGCCGCGAGTATTTATTCCAAACAGACGTCGTTTACATTGGGCTAATCAACACAAAACACTTCGAAGTTTCTAAGATGGCTTTGAAGAGCGGTAAACACGTTCTTTGCGAGAAACCCATGTGTCTTACTCTTAAGGAAACGAAGGAATTAGTTGCTTATTCAAAGGAAAGAAAATTATTCTTAATGGAGGTAAAGAGCCGAGCTAAACTAAACACCTGTAACTACAGTATCTGACACCGACACCTATGAGTACATACATGAAAATCGTTTGACGTTCAAATGTTGCAGGGGCTCTGGAGCCGATTTCTTCCAGCATATGAAATTGTAAAGCAAGAGATAGAGAAGAATACGATAGGAACTGTTTTGCAACTGATCGCTTCGTTTGGGACACTTTGCGAAGATGTCGATCGTATCAAGTAACTCATAACTAAATATGTTTACTTAGATATGCGTTGTAATTTGCAATATTCATATATGATATGTATGGCTTCCTATCACGGGCGTCTCCAGGAATGGTCTTATGGGGTCCGGATAGGCCCCTCCCCCCCCCCTCCTTCAATGTTCTCAAAAATATAATTTCCACTAAAATGTCGCCAACAATTTCCCCTTGTGGCGCATTTCCCCATTCAGTTACCAGAAGTCTCACGTTTTCAACCACAAACGTCGAAAATCACAACTATTTTGGAGGTTAATCGCATAAGATAGTCCAATATTTTCGCCTGCTGCGCAAATCCGCATTAACTTTTGTCCCAAGTCTTACATTTACACCCAAGAAAACGTCGAAAATAAACGATTTGGGAGGTCAAACTGGGTAAAATTTCTCCGCCTCTGGCTGAAGTGTGGTGAAATATTTTTGGGTCCCTCCCGAAACCGAAAGCAAGCAATGCCCCTGCTTCCTATTTGTTGATATTTCGGAGCAGATTGAAGGACTTGGGAGGAGGATCGGTATTGGATAGAGGGTGCTACTGTATACAGCTAGCCTGCTTGATTTTTGGAGGTGAGAGACCGGACGAGATCATTTGCGGAGGGCATCTCAACGAAGAAAGCGTTGACATGAGTTCCAGTACGACTCTTACTTATGCTGGGGGCCGAACTGCCACCTTGCTGACACACTGCCAAGTGAACCTACCAAATGATGCTTACATAATTGGAACCAAAGGAACAATTAAAGTAATTGTAATTGCGTATCATTAATAGGGCTAAAGTAGATAACGGATTATGCTGCATATGTTGTTAATTTATTTAATGTTTCAGATTGCCGCTCCCTTCTGGAAACCTAGGGCTGTTCAGACCCCATCACAAGAATACACTTTCGAATCGCCTGTAGTGGGCAGACCAACCATATTTTGGAACTCATCTGGGCTCGCCTTTCAAATCAGAGAAGTCCGGCGGTGCATCCTTGGGGGTAAAAAGAGTTCCGATTTAATTTTCGTGCTGGCAACCAGTATATGCAGAGACTTCAATTTAATATTTGCCATAATAATAATCGAACAAATCAAAATACATCATCCCACTTTACACTATTTAAGGGTTATGCGAAAGTCCTGGAGTCTCTCACAAGGATTCTGTTCTGATAGCAGAAATAAGTGCAGCAGTACGGGCCAAACTTCTTGGAACCAAGATTGCTAACGTGTAGTGCCCAGCTCGGCGTTTCACCTTTAAGTTAAGTACTACTAGCGAAACTGTTGAGAGTCAAGAATGCTAAATTACACTTATTTGACTGTTTATACTAAATTGAAAGGTTCAGTTCAACTTCCAGCGAATCACTTTATTCACATTGTCTGAATTAATATTAATCAATTAAATATTTAGGTTATTTAGCATCGTGAGCGTGAATATTGTTCGCTTTAACTATTTTTAATTTACGTTTACAGCTTTAGGTTGACTAGTCTAATACGATTTACGTCGTGTTTCGTGTTGATCGATTATAAATGATAAATCATAGGATTAGTTTGTGCGTGAAATTACACACTTTTAACATATAAGTATCACATTAAGGGGAGAAATTGAAACAAAAGCAAGCAATAGCACAAATAGAGTACGGCGTCACTTCATTACACGTAAAATTCAGGTACCGACGACAAGAATGGCTTCACTAAGCTCTCGCGATAAAAGCAATAGATAACTGCAAGACATTGTATTATTTAGAAAAAAAATAGAAACATTTCTGAAATTAAAATACATCAGCATTCTTAAATAAATCCTTAAAGTAAAATACTTCGCAACAATGGATAAGTCTCTTACAGAAATCCTGTTCGACTAGGAACCAGCACAAAATCAAGCCTCACAATTCCCTTTAAAGCTTTGAGCTTTATACATAGTAACACCTCAACAATACTGTGCCTGGCCAGCTATCTTCATCACGAGTTGTCGGAGTCCTTACTTAACGCAGGCACAGACAGGGTCTAACGCCTACTCATGGGTTCAGTAAGCCGCGAGAGTGAATGGTTTTTTATGGTTGGGATTGAGCCTGCTGGATGCTATACAAGCCTTCTCTG
>JAQFZY010002659.1:0-11249 GCA_034696285.1 Hypogastrura burkilli
ATTACCAAGAGCTTTTGAATGGCCATATAAATTTGAAATATTAGCTCAAAGCCATGTACCTACTATAAGCGGCATAAACTATTCATCTCTTGGGCTAATATGACTGAGCATTTGATAGAGTGAATAATTAGCGACAGCTTATTAATCCCAAGTGCGCTCAGATATAGTGAGGAAATGTGGCTCTCTTCATGTTTTCGCAGAGGACTCGTGTTGGAGTCCTGTCCCGGGTCATCCCCTCCGAGTCCGGCCAATTGAATCTAATAATCTTTGGGGTCTTAGAGGAACAACGTAATAGGGTTTTTAAAAAATGAGAGAAAGTCCTTAGACGTAACTCTCCTCCTTCGGCGGAAAGTCTTTCCATTAGGCTGACTGGTTCCGAGTATTGTGAGGAATGGGCTGGCTCCGGCTCCCAGGACCTGTCCTCCCTCTTATTTCATGCCTTTGTGGGCGCTCTCAGGATAAATGGAATGAAATGGTTGAGTAAGCCATCATAAAGGATAATACCCGGCCGTATGGCCGTCAACCTCATCCGCTCCAGGTTACGGACGGATCTAGTCTCTGAAAGGAACTGAGCCCTGTGTAGGTAGTTTGATGGAATCCAAACTTAGAGACAGCTCAAAACTAGGTATGCTCAGGTACGGAAATAAACCTGAGTCGAGGCACGTGTTGCTCGAGACGGAGGCAAGGAGAAAGTTCTCGTCATCTTAACCATGCTCTGCTCTGTAATTCTCTTCTTAAGAATTCGCCTAATTTAATGAAATATGCAGGAATAAAAAGACTCAAGTTGGCGGAAATACTCGGAATAGCTCCGACCAAAAAATATAGATTTTAGCAGCAAATATTGAAATTCAAGTTAAGCCATGTTTTAGGACAGTGTACTGTTACCGGTTAGGCTAAACTAAGGTTAATTCTGGACTACAAAAAATACTGACACTAATTCATGTAGCCTACTATTTAGTTATTAGTACATAAGTAGTATAACAAGATTTTAAAGGATAGAATCTGTTTTGCGGACTACCTACCTACCTACGTACCCAGGCATGTTCTAATTATATACCTAAATTAGATCCGTAATTGAACACAGTACCTACACTAAAAATTAATATTTTTCACCGTCATTTAATAAAAAATAGATAGTGACTTTCCATCCGAAACGTATGTACATAGCCTACAGGTACATATCGTACTTATTTAAGTAAAAGTATTAAATCTACTAAGTTTAAGATATATGGATGTTTATTCAAAACATGTATAGCCTTCTTTGAAGCCGAATCGGGATATTGGAATTTTGAAATTCCGTACTAGAATTGAAATGATGTATCCCCTCTCGCAAGCTCGTCTCAAGAAAAGCAATAATACATATCTATGTATTTCAATAAATTGTGTTCATTCATCAGCCGGATTTTTTTCCAGTTTCCAGGAATTCGGGAAAATCCGTGAGCCCTCTCTCACCGTTTTCACTCTAATGCCTACATTTGTAGAGAAAATCATATTCGTCGAATTGGATATTAAAATCGTAGGGTACGCACATGTCCTTACATAAGGGCCTCCACTTGTATCAGTCTCCATCCCCGCCCTCCCCGAAGGAATCCAATAATAAATTCCAAAAACTGTTTGAGAGACTCTATTACGAGGCCTGGCAGGGTCATAAATGTAAGTCCGGCCCCTTGGTCTGGTTCCTCTGGGTGAGAAGTACGAGTAAAGGCTTTTTAGTTCCTCCTGTCCTGTTTTCCGCCGCCCTGAGTGGGCTCATGTGCGGCGGGTCTGGCCCAAAACAATATATTCCGACCAGGCGGCGTAAGTAAATACATATCCCTGTAGAGCTCTGACAGGCCTGTCATGTACATAGGGGAGGAGAGGCCTGATTTTCCCAAGGCCCGGGCTCGGCGGAAAATCGGATATTTATTGTGCGGGCGGAGTCGTGAACATGACAGGGGATCAGGAGGGGCCTTCCGCTAGGGGCCTCATGCTCATGCTGTGAAGGCTCCACGAGGAGCCAGGACCAAGAGTTAGCTCAGCCCTGTGCTCTGGTTGCATGTATGTATGTATGTGCAGGAGAAAGCCTATCTTTGAGCTTTCACTTCAGACACTTGAGGCCTATGGCAGATCGGATCATTGAATAAGGCTGTACTAAGCATTCTTAGAGTGTTCGGAGTGGACAATGTCGAGTGTGGCCCTAAGTTCTCTATACTGAACAGGAGCTTGGAGTTTGGTAAGCCAAAGGAAGCGGGGATTTGAGGGAACGGCTCCGTTCGGCTACCTAATACTCTTTCTAACGAACTTACGGCTGCCATTTAAACTATCACCAAGTAATTCTAAATCTCTCACCAATTTAAACAGATTTCCCCACCAATTGCCTCAAATTACTCACAAATCATTTCAAACTTAGTATAAACAAAATATAATATATTTTAGAATAATTAACGAAAATAAAACGCTAGAATTCGAAATATTTCACGACTCTGGGAGGAAATCTAATTGAATTGGTGATAGATTTGGAATTATTTGGTGATGATTTAAATATTCCTCATAACTTACCAATTGTGTTTCTCTTGGAGCTTGAACTAATCATTACCGGAAAATTAAAATACCCAAAAACCCTTATTTTACAGTTTACAGTAGCTTCTAATTGCCAATTTGGCGGCGTCATTTGCATAAGCCTATGTATGTACACGCCGCCCACTTTGCCTTTTGTAACACCTACGACCTTTTTATTGCAATTAAAGCTCCCCGCAAAATGATCCCAATTCCCAAAGAGGCGGCACTCCAAAGCGGCTCAAAATGTGGCAATCCATATAATTAAAATAATTATATGCTCGGGTAGGTATGCCTAAGCACAGGTAGAAGGACATTTGGCCCAGACACAACATACATAATACATACCCTCTACCCGGTACCCAACTGTAAGCGCGTATATTTATTTCCTCCATACTAATACAGTAGGTACCTACAGGAATAGTCCACGAATGAATGAAAGGACATATTTTCATGTAAACACTCCACCCTCTTGCGCAATGTAGAGTAACTTGGCTGGTATGACTTGGTAAGTTGCGCTTTTTCCAGCCCCAAGCACGCTCCTTAATAAATAGCCCATATATTATTTGTCGAGAAGCAGGCTCTCTGTTTAGTTTCATCTTCATCCCCCAAAGCAGGAAGATCAAAGGAAGGCTCTGGTTTGTTTACTTAATCTCTCATCTCACAAACTCATAGGCGGCCTGCCCGGACCATACCCAGCACTAACTATGACCCTGATGATCATTAGGGTCCAGAACTTGGAGCCCGGCCTAAGCTCCCAATTCGGGAACGAAGTTAAGCCGAACCATTAGGAACTTAGCCTTTCATGTTGGGGTGTAGCGCTGAATGGAGGCTGGTATAAATTAGTGGAAGCACTAGGCCCCCCCGCAACTACTCCAGGCCGACGGTCCCCGCAAAACCTTTCACTTCTGATTAAGGTTAATTAACATTAATAGGAGGATTATATAAAATAGGTAGTACGGAGTTACATTGGAAAACAGGGGCTTCCCAGCTCTCCTCAGACAGGATTATGCTGATAAGATCATTAGCAGAAATTAGGCTAAAAGAGCCCGTGGCCCAATTATCGGTGTAGCTCAAGTTACATGTACAATGTACACAGACTCTTAATTGGACAGAACTTTGGTCTGAGTAGGGGAACATGGAAGGCGAGTCTGGAATTACTATACGAATTTATGTATAGAGAGAAACTGAGACGAACTCCATCTTTTTGAACCATATTTTCTTATACAGTTTGCAATCTAAAAGTAAAATAAATTAGTAGGTAGGTAAGAATTGGTTGGTAGGAATTGGTAGGTAGAAATTTATACAGAATAACATTTTTATTGTATTTAACAAAACAAATACTGACAAAGTTAAGATTAGGTTAATTTAGGCTAGATTGTATTAGGTTGGGTTATTTTTAAAGGTTTTAACTTTTCCTGAAGCCAGTAGTGGCTAGTTTTTTTTTAATTATTATTTTTTTGCCAGAAGTCAGTAAATGTATCCTACCCATTGTTCTGCATAACTAAGCTGCAAAAATTAACACATTAGCCTAAATCTTAATAAACAGTAATCTAGATTTAACTGAAAAACAGCAAACGTAACTTCATTTAACTTAGAAGCCTTAATTCAGAAATATCGTATCTAATCCTGCATAAAGATACTGATATTAGCATCACATTTTTAATAGCGATTTTCTGTTCCAAGCCTAACGTATCCAAATAAAATCTAGAAAACAGTCAATTAATTTATTATGGCTTAGTAACATATATAACACCTCAATATGTTTTATGCTAAGATCAATATCAATTAAGTCAGTTGAAAATAACATAACCTGTGCCTTTGCCTGCTAGGGAAAGTATATGTACATATATATGACTGTATATTGTATGTAGCTAGGTGAACAGAATTAAAGCTCCTTGACAGTTGAACTGATGATGACTTGATGACTATTATGACTGAGAACATGTATTCCCATGCATAATTTCCACTATAACGGGAAAAAAGGCGTGCCAATTTCTGTATTTAGACCAAAAGTATTTGGGTCTGGGCCTAGGTAGGATCCAGCGTTCTGGGCTAATAATGGACCCTGCTCTGGCCTGGCACGGCCCTCGTCACTGTCACATTCAGCAAATACTCATAATTCATTTCATCTATTTTCCCTAGTCAGTCCTCAAAAGTGGAAATGAGGCTCACAAAGGCTCCTTCCGAGTAACGAACAGATATATTATGCACATGATTCCTTTGTAGAGAAAGCCAGCTTTGAAGCTTCTGGTCGGATATTGACTGACACTCCTACGCTCCTACTCAGGCTCTTTTTAAAAAGAAGTAATATATTTTATATTATATGGAATTACAGTAAACAGCAAGTCTGGTATTCAGAGTAAAAGTTCTGTTTTTGTGTCGGACGTAATTTCAAAATTCTTATTTCCTCGGGAAGGGAACACAAAAGGCCTCGGATATAAAATTACAGAGAAAGTTGGAGTAATCATCCTTGGTATTGCTTTGGCTTCACTGAGCACGCTAAACAACATAATAGGTATAACGATATCTTTGTAAGCTACGTATAAGTACGGCTTCATTCTTCGCAGGTTTCAAATAACATTGATGTGGAGGTACATTATTATTATTATGGTGCGGACATGCCGATTTTTATAAGGCCCCGCACATTACACGTGCCTCGAGGTTGTCAAAGGAGAAACTGATTTTCTATCAGGATTCCCCAATTCAAGAGAAACGTATAAATAAATTTGCCTATATTTGCTATTTTATTACTCTCTGATTCGGCAAAGGCCGAATAGTCACAAAAAGTAATTTCGCTGTTTAGACATATAAGATCAGCCCAGGGAAGATTTTGTTAGGTTTGTTTTGGGTAGAGTTGTGGTTAGGTTAGGTTATATTTGGTAATCGGCTATGCTAGGTGAGGCTAGATAGTTTAGCTTAGGATATATACATATAAGTTTTACTGACTTGGATTAGTTAAGCTAGATTTTACTAATTTAGATTGGTTTAGGCTAGGTTCGGTCAGGTTATTTTAGGCAACATTTCATTATGTTAGATAATTTTGTATTTTGTTGCGTTGGTTTTTTTTTCGGTTTATAAACAATGTCCAGTGTCCTGCCAATTACTCAGGAGGCAAATGTTTCCCTAACCAGTTGCCAACACTAATGATATTACTGTCGAAGGCTGAATATTTGCAGGCGTATTAGGCCTTCCACTCACACGATTTACATAATATGCACTTCGTTAAATAAATATAGACAGTGTTGTAATGTGTGCAAATATGTGGTGAATCAACTCCAGTAGTGCCCGGCACGAGGAACCAAGTCGAAATGGGGAAAGTTCTAGTAATCCAAAATCCAAACAACTCGTGAAAGTCCGGCCAGTACTGGCCACTCACTCATAAGCCTTTATCCTGATTAGAACTAATACAAAACTTTTATCTACGTAAACAGGCATAGTAGTGCATACATGCATGCAAATAGAATGAACCCAAATTCAATCATTTGAAGTGTTGGTCTTCCAAATTGTGTCGGACACCAGACGGATCAGAACTAAGTAATTTAATTATAGCATAGCCCGTAAAGTTTCAACCAAATACTAGAGGAGCCACACCAAAGGGGGACCTTTTGTCAAAATCCAAAATCCCCATCTGTCAATCCATATGGAGACTCTGTCCACAATTTGGGGCCTGACATCTTCCATACTACGCCGTATTCTGTATTATTTACAAACGGAGCTCGCTAATGAACCAACAGAGCGGTGGTGTAGGGAGTAAATAGTAACTAAATCAGCACCTGTTTCCTCCATGTTTCCAAACATGGAAATGCGATACTGGATTTATAGAATCCTTAATGCCATTACGCTCGTATCAGTTAACCCATACTTATAGCTGGTTCGTATAACAAAGGGAAAGCTAAGGCCGAAGACGAATCCTTTCCGAGCGTGACAAGTAGAGAATAGCCAGTGAAGACAAATGCACCCCTGGAGAAATAAGGGAAGTGCCTTTTGTTTGGTTCCCGGCAAAATTCTTGGGGGCAGAAATGTGCCCAGCTTGCAAAATTGGCAAGTAATATGTTTTCCCGGAAAAAATCAGATTTTCCCAGGGAAATATAAATGCCAGGTAGTCACAGTAAGTCTGTTTTCTTATTGATATATATATTAAATATATATTAACCCAAACCTTAGACATGCTTTATTTTCCTTTCTAAAAAAACTTTCCACGCTCAACCGCTTTCATTTAGAGATGCGGAGGAGGATTAAAGTGAATACGGGACTTAGGCAACCATATACCCCTTTTCCTTTTTTCTGTATACAGAGCGGAGTAGTCGTTAGCGTAAGTAAGAAGCCATACCCCGCCTTCTAGCTATCTCTTTGAAAAGACGTTACTTAGAGACTGGCCCAAACGTCTCCAACTTTACATATACAGTATAGATAGGCCTTACTCCGCCCACTTAGATTTTACCGTCTTCTCAGATTTCAAGCGCACCTACCTACGCCCTTCTGTTTACGACCACGCGTACCTTTGAGCGGCTGGGACACGTTAATAATAACCAAGGCGTATTCTTGGGACGTGGAGACAACCGTGCCCAGGCAATATTTTGAGGGGAAATTAGGAAACTCTGTACAGTCTGTACTACATCCGGCCATGGCCATGGGGAAAATCGGAGCCCAGTGTAGGAAGTATCAAGTAGGAGAAGGTTAGGGTGAGAGCGGGCCAGACGGGCCTCCTGGCCCATAAAAGGCTATACAAACAGAGGCTCCTTATTCTATGAGAGAATTCCGGGATTTAGGCCTTAAGAGCTCTCGCCCACTCAGTCCCCGGACTTTAAGGAGCCCTGGCTGTATATACTTCGAGGGCCCTTCAGCTCACTTCTCATGCCTTCTGGAACCGGAGCTTCGGCTCAATTGAGTGGAAGGGAGATGGGCCCAATTAGAAGGGCAGGGGGCCGATTAGCAGAGTGTTCCAAGGGAGTCTCTATTTGCTTTCTCCCTGGACTATAAGCTACAGATAAGAGGGCCTGACTTTCTCCGTGCGGTGGAGGTTATCTTTTCGGGAAATCTGGGAACCAGGACGTACCAGCTAATTCACTTGGCTCCCGTCCATACATATGCAAGGCAGGGGCAGTTTCAGGAATTTTAGGGCTAGATCTAGAGATAATACTAAATTATTGACGGTTGGAGGCAGCCCATTATTGGGACCATAATTGAGATTATGGGGAGGAGCCCACTAATTCGTTGGCACACAACACACAATCCGAGCCACTAAACAAACTGGAGGTAGAGCTACGGAAAATACGAAAGTATACAGAACAACTCTCTTTCGGTCCTTTTGCCATTCTCCATTTATGCCGCTCATCAACTGACGCGTTTTGCTAAAGTACTTGTGAGTACCTACGCCGTTATAAAAAGTAGATTCTTTTTTTATGACAATGTACATTAATACTTTGCTCCCAGTTACATAAACTCAACTTCTGTTAGATTACTCTGACATGCTAGTTCGGGGTTGGCAAAAATAAAAATTATTCCGGCGAATCTTAGTTTACGTGTAAAATGCGAACCTACTTAGGAAGAAAATGGAGGCTGCTGAAAAAGGTGTTGACTTACGAGAATAGCCCATGAGCAAGGAAGGCCGGAAGACATGAGATGAGAATGATGATCCATGTGATCCCAATGGCCATCAGCGTGTTCTGTTCCGTCCGAATTGAGATTGAGGGTACGGGATAGACCACGGCCAGGAACCGGTCAAAGGACATGAGGACCAGCGTCAGGACGCTCGCGTAGGCCGTCACAATTATCAGATACTGGACTATCTTGCACCTGGACAGACGGGGAAAATACTCACTGTCATCACCAGTTCTCAGATTATGGCACATATGTCTGGATATGGGAAGTTAGGGTTGGCACATATTTGGGCCTGTGAAGTTTATATATAGGCTTGATATATTTAGCTAGGTCAGGTTCGATCCAGCTATGCTAAGCTAAGGTTCGGTTTGATCCAGCTCCAGAATTTAGGTTATGTTTGAACATCTTAAGCTAAGTTAGGTTAGTTTTGGCTCCTTCCAGTTATAGCTTGAACCTTAAGTTGAAAAATGTCTCAAAGTTCGACTTTAAGAGTTGGGAGGTCGTAGGCCTGAATCTTGAGCTTACCATAGTTCTCCAAAGGGCCAGTAGGAGAGCACGTAGTCTGTCGCCGTGAAGGGAACGCAGAAAATGATGAAGAGGAGGTCGGCAATGGCGAGGTTGATGATGAGGAGGTTGGTCGTGTTCCGCATTTGCTGGTTCGAGGCCACAACGATCACGACCAGGGCGTTCCCAAAGAGGCCCACGATGAAGATGATCCCAAAGAGGACCGGAACGACGAAGGACACGATCCGCTCCAGCTCATAGTTATGCTCTTCCCCGTCCTGGAATTTAGGAAATATTTAAAGCGTTAACATCACTTTTAATTGTCGGCTTTTTAGGGTTTAATTAAATTGGGAGCCATTGGGAAGGACCCACGCTGTTTAGCAACACTCCAAAACACTAAATAGGACGCAAATAAAATTCAGAACTTTTTGTGTAGTTCCCATCTTCCGATCCGCTACACTCAACTCTGAGATGTTATAGGTTATAGCCTGTAAACCTTTCACATAAGTTCTTGAAAAAATAGAAGCATTTTTTATTTCATTCAACACTTCAACCATTTATCATGCTTCGGTAATTTGTATTGCATTAAAAACAAATCGAGCCGCAAATCCGTCCAAGTAGGAGCAGTAGGTAGCTTATAAATATTTTTCACTGCAAGGGATAATGAGCCTGACTTAATAAATGGAAATTTTTTTATTAGATTAAACAAAAGAAGTCTGGAATTCTACCATTAAATGGACAGCTATAAGTGAAAATACGCTTTTCTACTAAATGTCTGTATGCCTTGTACAATTTACGATTATTTGTGTCACGTTTATTAATTTTAGGTATAAAGTGGTGCATCCAGTACTTGGCCGATTCTCCCAAGCCTCCATTCTGTAAAGTGCCCGTCCTTAAATCCTGACACACCTTTCACGCTCGTAACTTTCCATACAATGCTTTTACCTATCCGGCTCGGAAACAGGGCCGGTAAAACAATTTCCGCCCGCCCCACTGCCACTGTACTCTAGTTCCTATAATTTGATAAACTTTGTCATCAGAAAAATGAGATGCTTAAAAGATGAGAAAGTTTAGCAATTTCCGAAAGGAAGGTGTCCCTCTGGAAATCCAGTCAAGGGCCCGGAGGTAGGCCTAACAAACATGACATTGTAAGAATTTTGTAGGGAGCAGCAGAGCCTACAAGGGCATCTGGGTGAGTAAGCTGATACTGTGGGGTTCCGTCTTGGAGAGTGCTGCTGGGTTCTAATAGGCCGTGAAGGGAAGGAAAGGCCATTAGGTATGTTCCGAGTCCAAGGGGAAACTTCACTATCAAATTTCATTCAAGGAGTCGTAAGCCTGGGAAGCGGCTACGAGCTTTTGCATATATACTCTGTACTGTTTTGGAGCAGCTTTCTCCGGCTTTCACTATATGCTAATATGCCCAAATGGCGGTCTACGGTAGTTGTTGCAGCCCTAATATGAAGGATGTGCGTTAGAGCTAGGGGTCAGACTCAGTATTATCTTCGCTTCGTTAAATATAAAAATCATTCCATGATTGATGGACTTGTCTCGCTTTATTAAGGTAGTGTGGCGAAATTTTAGGCTTGGCCGGGTTAGTGTACTGTAGTCTCTACCGCTATTAAATAGGGCAGCTGAAATGATGGCTAAACTTTAGGAGGACTTGTACTACGAGGCCCATTATGCTTAATAGAATAGAGAGGCCTAGACAAAGGGCTGGGTAGGACCCTCTATTAGATTTTCAATGAGAGGGGAAGGAGAGAGTTCTAAACATGCCAGACCTTTTACTACCATTATGCTCATAAGCCCTGGTTTTATTACTTGAGGGCTTTTATAATTTGCGATATGCAAATTTTCTCTGTTTAGGGACCTAGGGCGGTGAAGGAAGAAGAAGCCCACAACAACAGTAAATATAAATTGGGCCCTGCCTATCCAGGTCCGGGGGAATTGTTTGAGACTTCATACAGCGTGCAGCTACAAACGAAATGCCTCAAAGGCGGCCTTTCTTAAGCTGGATGGTGAAAGTTGGGAGCTTACGCTATTTATAATAATTGACCGTGCATAGTTACATTACGCAGAAAAGGCACGTGGCGTGGCATAATGCGTACCTGCACCTGTCCAAAACAAACCGGATGGTCCTGGACCTGTACCTCGTGAGAGAGTTATTCACTACTAGTTCAACAATACTATTTGACATTTTTTGAGCGACCTTAAAATTTACCCAAATCCATTCAGATCATTTAAATTACTCATTTTAATTATGTAAATGATTCTGATACATCCTCAAAACGGAAGGAACGGGAACGGAGTTCTGAAAATACAAAAGAGATTCTAGCGTAAACTTGGATGAAAACATTTATAGGCAATCCCTAAGCATTCATGTTTGTAGATGGCCAATCTAAGAAAGAACGCACACATACTACTCTAATCTTAAGTACATCATTTGTAAGCACTGCTTGTAAATGCCTTAGAGAGAGTGTGTTGAGGTCACTACCAGACTACCCGTCTAGAATTCCCTCACTGTGTGATGTCGTAAGCAATCGCGACCTTGAGCCTGACTGAGGTTTATTTTAATTAGAAAGGATGGATTTATTCAACGACTTAACTTG
>JAQFZY010002660.1:0-11246 GCA_034696285.1 Hypogastrura burkilli
AAAAAGAGTGTGAGTGGGGAGGGGGAGTGGATAACACAGGCAGCATCGTGATGAGAATACCTAGAGTCTTATACTTACCTTAGCTCAACCCATTTTGAGAAATGGTCAACTACTACCAATAGCTGTGTGTTCTTCCTTTGGGTAGTTGGCAAAGAAACCAAGAGGTCAACAGACAAAATGTCCCAAGGACCTTTACTCTTCACGCTTTTCATGTGACCTGACGGCTTTGTTGTCGGGTTCTTGCAAAATTGGCATGTGGGACATGACAATACATATGTATAAATTCCAAACCAAGGCTCGCCTCAATAACCTTTGCAAGGTTTTCCGGGATCCCATATGTCCTGCCTCAGGACTATCATGGAAATACTCTAAAAGTGTCTTACGCATTGACTTTGGAATGACAGGTCGTTTACCTCTATATTTTCCTACATTATACAGAATTCCGTTCTTCACTAGGAAATCCGACTGTAAGTCTGTGAGCAGGGCCTGGATTTCACTATCTTTACCTTGCTTTTCCCTAACTGTGTTTAATGTGATGGAGCTAGTTAGGGCACAGAGTATGCATGGCAATGAACTATTTGTTGGAGCAAACATATACTCCCTGTTCTCATCTTCATCTTCACTCTCCCCTACTGTGGCTCTACTCATTGCGTCAGCTACATAATTCAATTTTCCTGGACAATGAGAAATGTTCGCCTCAAAATCTTGAATTTTTAATTCCCATCTGCTTAATTTACTGTTAACGTATTTCATGATATGTAGCCATGTCCAGGCTTGGTTGTCTGTCTGCAGTTTGTATTCTTCGCCTTCTACATACTGCTGGAACTTTTTCAATGCAAATAAGATGCCTACACATTCCCTCTCACTAGCATGGTAATTCCTCAGTCTTCGACAGGCTACGACTGGCAAAGGCTATTGGCCTCTCTAAACTGTTTATCTTCTGTGATAACACCGCGGCACAACCTAAGTCCGATGCATGAGTTTTGATAGTGAACAGTAATGTGAGATCTGGAATGGCTAATGTTACATTGTTTGCAAGTAGATTTTGGAGTTTCTCAAATGCTGCATCTTGCTCTTTTCCCCAGTTGAAGCTCTTTGAATTTTTCAACATTCTATTCAAAGGTTCAGCAATATCGGATTAGTTGTCTATGAAGTGGCGATACCAGCCACACATGCCAAGGAAACGACGAACTGCTTTGGCGTCTTTAGGCTTTGGGTAGTCTAACACAGGGGCTAGCTTCTCCCTATCTACTTCAATCCCATTAGGACCTGCTATGAAGCCTAGATATTCTATAGTTGTTTTGCCGAATTGACATTTACTTACATTTACAGTGAGACCAGCTTCTTTTAATCTCTGTAGTACATACTGAATATGCTTCAGATGATCCTGCCATGTTTTTGAAAATATGATTATGTCATCTAGATAAGCGTCTGCAAAGATGCCTCTAGCCTGCTGGTCTAGGACTCTATTCACTTAGCGCTGGAACAGCGCCGAAGCCGAGCGCATGCCAAACGCCAAGCGCGTAAACTCATACTTTCCATCTTCACGTACAAATGCTGTATATTTTTTACTATCGGAATGCATGGCTACTTGCCAGTAGCCTTTCTTGAGGTCAATTACGGTGAGGTAAGTGGCCTCACCTAATCTATGTAAGAGTGCGTCCATTCTATTGAATTGGAAAGGTTCAGGCTTTTTTCTACTATTTAACTTCCTATAGTCCAAAACAAAGCGCCATGTGGCTCCTTTGTCTCTTGTTTGTAATGTAACAGGCGAAGCCCATTCGAAAGTTGAAGGAACAATTATGCCTAGCTGTAATAATTCCGCTACTTGTTCCTTTATGATGGGTCTTTTCATATGGGACACTGGATATGGCCTTTGAGCAATAGGTGGACCAGTTACATTTAATTCACATTGAACCATATTTGTGCAGCCTATTTTATTCGTAAATACCTCTGGAAAACTATTTATGAGGTCATTGAGCTCATCATTCTGCAAGGAGCTAAGTCCTTGCAATGCACATAAGAAATCTGCGTTAGCAAATCTCATAAGCTTCTGAGGCTTATTTTCTGTTTCGTAACCAGAATTCCCCTCTAGGGCTATCTAATAGGATGTCTTCTTTGTTTATGAAGTCCTCTCCTAAAATTACCTTAAATGGAGACTGCTCCAGGACTAAAAACTTCTGTGTAAATGAGTAATCTCCAATATTAAAATTAAGCATACTGTAATGCTAACAGTGGAACTGTGTTCTCCCCTGCCTTTATAGGCATTCCTGTATATGGCATTAGCCGAAGCTTGAGGAAACTTGCTAATTTTAATGAAATGAAACTATGTGAGGCACATGCATCTAACAATGCTCTGTGCCTAAACCTATCAATTGTGATCATTACTTGGGTAAACGTTTTGACTTGATAAGGGATAGTAGTAGTCTCATGACTACTATCCACTCTCAGTTTCCCTGCTGCCTATTCTGTGGGTTACCGGACTGTGGATTGCCGTTGAGCCTGTCTACAGTCCCTCGCGATGTGACCTACCTTGTCACAGTTGTAACAGACAAGATTTGATCTGTGTGTGTATGTATTGGAATTCCTATATGAGCCCGATGTAGACTTAGTTGAGCTAAGAATTCCACTATTTTGTGTGCTAGATTGGGCATTTCCATTATTTTGCCCGTACTGTGAATTTACTTTGGGTCCGGTAGCACTACTCGTACTTTGACCCTGATTCATGTCTGAACTCTGGTAATTACTGGAGGCCTGACTCTTGTTTGGACCTTGTCTATGGTTATTCCGACCTTTGCTTTGGTTGGATGTATAGGTACTGTATGAGGGTGTTTTTGTATATGTAGGGTCAGTGGCCCTGGCCCTAAATGAACTTTTGCTTTCTCTCGGTCTAATTTTATTCAAATCCTCCATAACTTCGCGAGCTTTGTAAATAAGCTCCGCGACAGTCTGGTAAGCAAAATTTCTTAATATGACTGCAATGTCTGGTAGAGCATAGTTCATGACTCTCTCTACTACTTCTGTAGCCTTAATCTTAGGATTTATCTTCCTGAAGATACCATTGACATATCAGGCAAAAGTCTCAAATGCCTCCTCTGGGCTCTGCTTTTTAGCATAGAGTTCGGACAGCAGCTTGTCCTTGCTCTGACCTGACTCCTCATATTTTAAGAATGCGTCCTTAAACTGTTCCCAAGATTCCATGCTATTTCTAGTCTCCCTCCACCATCTAGCTACATCTCAGTCTTTCTTAAAGATTTTTGCAACTAAAAACAGCCATGAGCTTGGGTCTGCCTTTTTCCATATAAAGTGTTCCTCTACTTCTATAAGGATGGATGCCAATGGGTCTAGCGTATAAGTAGGTACTACTGTGTTCCTAGCCATTGACATTGCTTGTACTTCCAATGCCTGAGGTTCTGTTTGGACTTGGGAACTGATTCTACCTTACTTTCCTTTGCATTAATGAGTTTAGTGATAAGGTGATCATTCCTGGCTAAAAGTTCGTTTAAAATCTCTTTGTGCATTTTTCCTGCATTTACCTTATCAATATCAACATCGTCCTCCGTCTCTGCATCTGAGAACAATCCCGGACCCATCTTGGAGTCCAGCTCCGTAGTGTTAGGCATTACTAGGTTTGAGTCTAAACTTAAATTTGCTAAGGAATCACCCTGTGTTTCCTGGCTTATGCTTTTCCCTTTAGATTTAGTTTTAGGATTTTCTGGCGGACTTTGTAGTGCAGTACCACTACCAAAAACGGTTTTGCCTTTGGTTGAGCTGGAGCTCATATTATGATATGATCCAGCTATCTAATCCTGTCCTGTATGCCTGCCTGTGTGGTATCTTGCAATTGCAGCGAAAGAGAAAGGTAGTGACTGAGGAGAAGTTCAAGGAACTTGATAAGGTTACAGGCCTTACTGGCTATCCTTGTCCATTGACAAAAAAATAAACGTTTCTATTCCACAAGGGAACGGACCAAGGAGACAAATGTTGACATGGACCCTCTCCAATTACAACTTAACCAAAATATGAAAGTCCCAACTCCCATTCGGAGCGGACTGAGCAGGCCACTAATGTTGACATAGATAACATCCAGTCCAAAATTACTTTGCAATCCCTGAATTTTGCTTTAAAACTTTAAAAACAAACTTCAATGAACTTCTGCTGGTGTAAAGATTTGTTGGGCGCCAGTGTGAGAATGTGGGACCTGCCCGGTCCTACTGACCGGTATAAACCCTACGTCAGCACGAAGAAAGAACTCAGGGAGTCAATACGCCAGGCAGAAGTAGTGATCACCGAATCCTGTTTATTCTCATAAACAATAATTTACGCTAAGCATGGGAAACTAGTCACAACGTAGGCTACTGTCGGCTCTCAAGACCACAATGATTCTCTCACAGAATCATTCTGCCCCTCACGGGCACTAACGCATAACATAAGTCCCCTCACTGGATTGTTCCTCTCATAGGAACGGATGTGTGGTATGAGGACAAGCAGGGGCTCCTATCACAGGAGTGTCTCTCTTTCAGAGACGGCTGGGGCATAGTGACGACAGAGAGCTACCGACATGGGGACTTGGTCCTCCCTTTTATACTGGAGCAACAGGCTCCAGTACTGCTAATGAGCCTAATTAGTTTAGCAACTAATGAACAGATAGGGAAGAAATACATTTCTTCATGAGCAAGGCCAAGGGACAATGACTAGGCTGAAGGCTCTCCCTTACACCTACGTCAATGTCTGGTTTTAAGGAAAACTAAACATGCTTACGGCCTCTCTCTATGGTCTGGGTAGCAGAAGAATAGCAACAACAGAGCCGCTGCATTAGTGATGAGTAAGGACCGGGTTATATGCAGTCAAAATGTGTCAAAATATGCAGCATATATGCAGTGAAATATAGGCAAAATATGCACTTAAAAACATAAAATATGCACTTAAAGACATAAATTGTGCACTTCAAAACGTAAAATATGCACTAAAAAGAATAAAATATGCAGTTTAAATCTGAGTAAACAACAAAAAAAAGCAGAAAGTTTGCCACCATACACAGCTAAAACAAGAAATATGCAAAAATTGATAAAATATGCAAATATAGCAGAGATGTGCTCGTAAAATTGGGTGAATATGCACATAATATATTTCTAGTAACACTGAACAGCTCCAGTTAAAAAGAGTAAACAAAAATATTCCGCGGCCGGGTTAAAAATTAGTGAAATTTCTTGTCTATAGTCAACTTGTGCTATTTAATTATATTTTATACGTAAATCGCATTAAATCATGAGTTTTATGCATTAAATGCACAAAAAGCTCAAAATATGCAAATATGCAGTGAAACCCGAAAATATGCAAAAATATGCAATATAAGATTCAGACTATAAGGTCTTTGGGACCTGATTCGTGGACATCCGGTGTGAAACTGCACGAATAATGTCATGCAGAAAAGATATGCAAATATTCAAGAACCCGGTCCTTACATATGAGTTACTCGTTACAGACTATTCCCATGCCGATACGACATCAGGAATTTGTAGTAAGGGGCTAGTGTAATAATTCATTCATTCGAGTTATCTTTAGAAGTATGCACCAAAAATGAATAAGACTCCAATTTTGACCTTAAAGTGGCCAAATGTCACAGTTCACAAGATATGACAGGTCAATTAAGTATGGTATGGGGCGAAAGCAGAGGGGGCTCCAGGATTTGGTCAAGGGGGGAGGGGCTACAAAAGGTCAACTTTATATAGTATGAATTTTTTCGCACACTCAGAAAACGTGTGCTGAACTTATGAAATTTCGAATTTCACTAACCACTACTTTACCAACACACACTGGTATAAAATCCCTCATGCGCTATAACGGAGCGCAGGAGGAAATTTTGGGTGAAAGTAGGAAATAAAGGAAAATAATTCAATTTTGTGTTAAATTAATGGATTTCTGATTTTGCGAGGCCCTATGCAAGGTTAATTGCGGATTTTGACCTATTGTAGATGACCTTAACCTTAATCTGGTTGTCAAGGAACCTTGACCCTATGTATGCCCGGTCAATACATAATACATCCTAGCCATATTAACCTACTCGATTCAATTATTTAAGCAGGTGGATTCTCTGCCCGCGCGCAAGAACTAAATATGATATTTGGAAACTTTAAAAAAGTTTATTTTTATTCGACACTTTAATCAAAGGATATAGTACTCAAACTATGGGCACTCAGCTGAATTTGGCCCAAACTTGGTATGTTCTTATACATCCTGACCTCCTGAACAATGTTAAAATGGACTTCAAAGCCGTAGGTTGCCTCCTTGACCCTCTACGGGTGACTCAAAGGTCACATGGGAAAAGATGGAACTCAGCAGGAATTTTGCCGAGACTTCGTATACTTAAACACCTTAACCTCCTGAACAAAGTTTAAATGGACGCCAAAGAGGCAGGTCCCCTTCTTGACCATCTACCGGCCAAATATCCGACTAACCCAGTGACAATTTAGTGACCAGAAGAGGGTCAAGGAGGGGTCATATGGCTTTGACGTCCATTTAAACATTGTTCAGGAAGTCAAGATAAGATGTATAAGTATACCAAGTTTGAGCCGAATTCAGCTGAGTGCCACTTTCCCATAGGTCAGGGTACGATATCCTTTACAAAATATAAAAATGCCACATGTAGAGATGTATACCTAATATGAGTTTGACTTTGGCAAGCACGAGTTTGACGCCGTAGAAGAACTCTATGGTAACGAATATCGATCGGTCGCAGTTTAGAGTTTTAATGTCGGTATAAGTATAACTCTCTGTAGTGCATTTTGGTCAGGTTTAAAAGAAGCCCATTTCACTCTATGAAGATTTGATTTTGTGAAAATTTTGCACCAAGATAGGATAGTAACCGTACGATGTAGGACAATAAATTAATGTTATATAAATTTGCAACATATACAGTGTTTAGAGCATTTGTGCTACTGTTCTTACAAAACTTGGATTTAAAAAGTAATAAAAACAAAGTGACATAAATTTAAAATTCGCTGCCGGATACGGGCAGAAAGGCAAGAAATTATAGAAAAGACTGACGCTGGGGCCAACAAACCAACCAAGTAAACGTAAAGGCAAAAAGTACCTACACAAAGCAGAACTAATAGTTCAACTAAAACTATGGAAAGATGGCAACAAGCGCCTAAATTCTAAACGAAGGTATATCCAAGCCCGCAAAATATGTAAAACTGGGCCGTAAACTAGGGCACAAATATGACTCCGAACTTTCTTTTGGAAAAATTAAATACATTTTTTTATCTGGATCAACGAAACTCGTATTTTATCTAGTTCGTTTTTGCCGGCCAAGGGGTGTGCTCGGGCCCCCAGAGTCGCCCGCCTTGGACCCGTCCCTGGGTGAAAGGATCTCGGGATAATTAGAGATGTTTTGACGTATCACTCATCAAAATCGGCCCGCTAGTTTTGATGAAGATAGCGGACAGACATCCACACGCATACATACAGACAGACCAACGATTTTATGTATACTGATTGTAAGACAGACATTCATTGATGCGAAGTAGAGACTCAAGGAGGTAAATACAAAGGTAGTGATTTTTTTTCCCTAAAAACATAACATTTTATTCAACTCACAACTGCAACATTTTACAGAGATGCTTCAAGTATTACAGGAAGTAAATCTAATTTAATTTAGTTGATAGAGGAACAGTTGCCAAAATACTGGCCTCATTTCCCATTTGGATAGCACTTATCGCTGTCGAAGGATTGCAGTAGATCTGGGTTCACCTGTTGTTTCTTTCAGACGGCCCCAAAGCTCGCTTATTAAAGACCGAGCCTCCTCACCGAAGGTACCAAACGTTTCCACGGCAAAAGGGCATAACCGGTACTGGTCCAGCACATCTTCGTACTTAGTAATTTTCTTAGTTTCCGCCTGGGCTGCAGCTGCGCTGGCCGATCAGGATGTTGCGTGGAGGTATGATTAAGCTACGGTGTCCACACACGTTACGTCCCACAGCAAACACTGATGGAATTAATGGTCAAACCATCTGGGCGCTTAGCATTTGACGGAAACAGTCCATGAGGTTCAAGTCGAGCGGGTACATGAATAGATGAGCAGGCTCGTTTTATGATGTCGTTTATAGCGGAATGACGTGGGCTCCTACCCTTGCTCCTCCTGCAGCTAAGACCGTGAGTGCCTATCTCATCAACTGTGACTCCACAACCGTGACAAGCACGAGGGTGACATATTGGAGCTCCCAAGAGTAGTCCAACCGCGATACGCACTGATTCATCGTCCAGAAATGTGCCCAGGGGAAGGCTTGGAAGTGTATTCAACCATTCACCTGACTCTTTTTGGGTGACTGCTAAGACTCGAGCTTGGTCTTCTGGAGTGTGGGCGGCTTGCAGAAGAAATGTAGAGCGCATATCCAGCATTGGTGGCTTCCAACTGCGTTGCAGGTTGATGGTAGGAGGAAGAGCATTATTGGTGAGGGAGGTCTAGGATGCATACGCTTCGGTCCAAGCGGAGTCATCTTTGATACCATTAGGGAGGATGGCGGATATCAGAGACACTGTGCTAGATACCGAAGCCAAAAAGGCTGGAACAGCGAGGTCCTGGGCAGAGCGAACTCCGATTCCGCCACGTGCTACGGGCAAAGAAGCTGGATACCACATATTACCATCCAATGGAACGTTCAAGATTGTAATGACACCTTTGCGTATCACTTCGTCGAAGACTTCCAAGATGTCTGGGATTCACCATATTGGAGCACACTTTAGGAGGTATATCAACTTAGGGATGGCAAGGCAGTGCTTGAGCAGGAAGAGGGTGGTGTGAGCGGGCAGGATCTGAAGTCGTTCAACGAGCGTTGTGATTTCTCGTACCTTGACGACGAGCGGATTGATGCATCATTTAATGGCCCTCCTAGTAAGTAGCAGTCGGTCTCTTTGAGGAGCTTGATTCCCGGGAGAAGCATGCTTATTTCATTGACCGAGGACTGATCGTAGTCACCCATCACAAGTAGCTCCCATTTCGATGGGTTAAGGGAGAGACCCGTGTCTTCGGCTGGGCTCAATATAATTTTTAGATCGTGAAGAACGTCCGGTCCGGTACCTCCTAAACTCCCATCGTCTAAGTACCATGCATTCAGACGTGAGCGTAGGTCTTTGACGACATGCTGGATTGGCAGACATGACAGGGCTGGAGCAAGCGGATCCCCTTGTTGAAGACCCTCTGCGGAACTTATTAATGATCATTGTAAATCAGGTGACTGGGCCTTACGTACGCCTGCAGGACCGCTCGCAGAGATGTTATTTCACCCATTCAAAATGGATTTGATACCCAAATGGGGTTTAATGGGTGAAATGTGGGTTTTATGGGTGAAACCTGGCTAAATTGGGTGAAATTTGCGTATAATGGTATAAACCAATAAGACGCGTGAACCTAGTCGGCGCCAGTTTTTGAATTATAGAATATTGATTATGGAGTATAGATATAGGCTATAGGCTATAGCATTACTGAGTAACTTTTCTTTTACTTACATTCAGTCTGAAATCTTTCGAAGAATTAAACTATTAACATAACAATACTCACGTACAAAGTTCTCAAAGTCTCAATTTCAGTTTAAGTAAAACAATAATGGAATCAAAGACAGCCCAAAGTCGACAGCTGCAGTCCTAGTTCAAAAACCTAACCGGAAAGCTCCTATCGCGAATGCTCTCGATAAGGTGAGGTTAAATATATTGTTTATAGTGACACTGGCTTAGTATGTACTGGCACTGGCTCATTCCTTTCTCGCTTGCTTTTAGCTTCAAAGTGATTCATCGAACGTTGCTAACACCATTTACGGGCGGATTAGACTGCGGAACGACCTTAGTGACTCCGCCCAGAAGCACCTTTAAAAAAAGCATTAATATGGGGGTCAAACCGTTTGCTGTAGCAGCTTCACCCTGTTTACATAGGTTAGATCAGCAGATTGGTGATATTATGATTAGCGTCATGTACCAACGACTAACCTGGCATTTAATTATCTGTATTATAATCATAGGATGTGATCTACCGTAGGATTTATCAAGAAAATGAATAGAGGATCTGAGTGAAGAGAAGCCGTGTTTACAGTACCTGTTTCGAACATGAAGATAGGAAATAGAAGTCCTATAAGGAAGTGTATTTAAATGAATACTACAAGAAGGTAAACACTGGAGACTGGTGGGAAGTTATGTCTGGCTCAATCAAATTACCAATAGGGCTGCTAGTACAGCTTGCAACTACATTGCACGCTAATCTTCAAATACTGTTGGGATCGAAAGGTGTCATTATAATAGAATACATATAATCATTAGATAACCATATGACGAAGACAGGGAACCAATTTGGGGTGGAGACGAGCTTCTCTATTATAATAAGTATATCAGACGTATTATATAGGGAAATGTATTTGGATGAAAGTGAAGTAGGATAGTAAGTAGCGCAAATAAATTATAGGAGTTCCGAGTCGTGCCATTTACAAAAATGAGCCAGTGCAGGTTCTCATGTACTGTACTTCCATGATGCAAAAAGTTGGTTTTATTTCAAATTTTATACATAAATTATGAATAAAGTTGAGATGTAAAAAATGTGAGCACAGTAGTTGTACAGATATGCAAAATGAAGTATTTTATTTGACGGCTCCATGTTCATGTTTTGCCCGAGATTCGTAGTTGTTTTTGACATAGACAACCATGACGAGATCCATCTTATACACTGCATCAGTTTCACTTGTAGATTTAGAGTATCAGAGTGTACGATGTTGAGAAAATGACCTAATATAATAAGAAATAAATTAATAATTATAATAATTAATGACCTTATATAATATGCATATATATGAAAATGACCTAATATAATAAGAAATAAATTAATAATTATAATATTATTATAATGCCTAATATGGCTGGCTAGGAGTAAGGAGCGTACATCGAAAATCTTAACTATCCAGACTGGTTCAGTTTCCCATAGCAGGGGGTTTCTTCCCTACTATGGGCTGGTACCTTATAGACTAACTAAGACTGAAGCTAAAATGATGGTACACAAAGGCAAGTCGGAGGGTTACGTTGTTCTCTATAGCAATACGTGTAGTTCAGGAGGGCAAGTACAGTCCAGTCCATTTAGCTATTTTTGACTCCCGGGGGGTCAAAAATGACTCTTTTTTTGGAGTAAAAAAAAACTCCCGGGGAGGTATTTTTGACTCCCGGGGGGTTATTTTTGACTCCCCATGCCATCAATAGAATAGCAAGGTGAC
>JAQFZY010002661.1:0-11245 GCA_034696285.1 Hypogastrura burkilli
TTAAGTGTATATTAATTATAGTATACGATTTAAGTCAAATATTTAATATTTATTACAACTTTTTGGTCAAGGGTGAATTATGCTCGGGACCTAGTGCAGCGGTTGAAATTGTCGCAAACACCATTTATCGAGTTCATATTAATTATAGTGTACGATTTCAGTAAAATATTTAATATTTATTACAACTGTTTGGTCAAGGGTGAATTATGCCCGGGACCTAGTGCAGCGGTAGAAATTGTCTTAAACACCATTTATAAAGTGCATATTAATTATAGGCCAAGTATTTAATTATTATTACATCTTTTTGGTTAAACTTGATTTTGTCAGAGAGCCTAGTGCAGCGTTACCAGCTTTATAATTTTAGATATTGACGGTAACCCCGAAAACGAGCTATCGACCGTTGCTACATACCCCGTCGGCTATATAGTAATGCTTTAACATTATTAACATTGGAGGTTTTCAACGATGTTCTCGACAAAATGGAAATGTTTTTAAAAAAAGGAACGTATCTTTGGATATGACCTTTCTCCGCTAGCAAACACGGTTCTGTTCCTAGCCCCATATGTTCTGTGTAGACGGTTCCTGTACAATGTCAACAGTGGTAAGGCAGACTATGATTTGATCAAAATATATAAGCAAGTCTTGCATGAAAAAATTTACATTGATTTCTTAATAGCTAAGTCTAATAACCAATTGGATATGTTTCTAGGATTTTGGGGAAATAGGAAGGTAACTTTTGAGCTTAACTCAGAAAGGTTGGAAATTCATTCTACTAAGAATAGCCGTACGTATTCTTTCTTTCTTGCCGGTTCGTCAATAAAAGTAAAAACAATATGGGGTATGGGCACGTTGTTAGGAGGATTTGAAGTAACAATAGGGGCATTGACATGTCAGAGTGTACACTGAATACTGCTACACTAAATACTGCTACACTGCACACGCACAACCAACAGAGGTGTCGGGAAAAGTCAAACCGAAACAAAATGTAACCGAAGCTCATCTCACATTTTCTCTTCATTGAGAACTGAAAACACGGACAGACGTACTGCTCTGCTATTTAAAGTTAATTAATCTTTTCACTTGAGTGATCAAGTATATCTACATTTCAAGCTCCCAAACTATTTGGTCAAATCCAGAGACTGTTCCGTGGCAGAGGCTCGGGATCGGAACGGGATCATGCCGAAGGCCCCGAGCACGCCAAATTCTAACGCCATTTTAAAAAGGAAAGAAAAGAGCCTTGAAGTCGAAACACAACTCACACTTTCTCTTGATTGAGAACTGAAAACGCTGATTGATGTACTAATCTGCGCTGCATTAAAGTTAATCGTTCTGTTCACGTGAGTATTATCAAGCAAATCTACATTCTTAACTCCCAGGCCGTTTTGCCAAAGCCAGAGATTAAAACTACTGGCAGCAGCTCGAGCACGGGACGGTGAACGGTATCCTGACGAATGTCGCGAAATGGGACACTCAGCCCGACAATTTCCATAGTGAAGCGGGCAAACATAAAAACTCCAGATACTAACACGTATTGTATTTTGTATTGGATATTTACGCGTTTATATGGGTTGGAATAGCCCGGGCCCAAGCCACTTAATTCAGAACTCTGTGGTTTGACATACATATTTATTAGGCGAATATTTATTACCGGTTTAAAATCTTCCTTTGACTAGCTAAAAAGCCCGCGCTAACGCGGAACGACTAACTACGTCGTCTACTTATTTCTAGGATGCATGGGCCATGAGTGTTTTTGTTTTAGTTGAACTGCTGATAATAGTGGTCCATGCACCCTACAAATAATTAGACGACGTAGTTAGTCGTTCCGCGTTAGCGCAGGCTTGTTGGCTATCTATGAGAATGACTAACGTGAACAGTTTTGTTGCAATAATGCTCAGATTCATATAATTGCAAGACAACTGTTGTGCTTATTCAAACTCAGCACAATAGATAATTAAGGTTATAGTTAAATTTAGTTAAGACAGGCGAAAGCTATGAAGTAGTTAGTTAGCAAACACTCCTGGCGCAAAGGCACACAGGTACTCAATCCCCTCCTATCTCTCAGAATGTGCCTTTAGTGTATAATACTTAGATATATGTGATACTTTTATTCTAATTGCAAATAAAAATCCATGTTACAAAAAATAAAAACAAGTGCTCTTGAGTGGTGTAGCGTAAGCTCCCAGCAGCCCTACTTCCTTTCTAAGATATGTTAAAGTTTCCAATACCAACAACGAAATGAACGGTAACTGAGAATTATTACCGCATTAAACACAACATCTTCCATGTCTCCAGAGAACCCGATGTCTTGTTCGCACTTCGAACGAATCTCGTTGCACAGAACATTCATTTCCTGAGTAAGCACGGTCAGAGTTACACCGGCTCTAAATTTTTTCAGCAACAGAAAAGCCAGAATCTGGGTCGACATTATCACGGAACTCTTCGTAGCATCTGACACGGAAGCAATCCATGTTTTAATTAAACAACTCGGCGACGCAGTCTTACTACTGTAGCAATGGAGAAAGACCACCAATGCAAAACATTGTTTAGCGTTAACTCACCGTACAAGCTATGATGCACTAAGGCATCAACATGAGAGCGACTGGAAGGTAAAAGTGTGCTTAAGGCAGCTGTCTCTCCATATACGGAAGACACAGAAGCAGTGGATCCATTAATCTCATACCACTGAAATTCAGAGCCAGGGACAGAATTACAGGCAGATTGCGTATTAACAGGTAAATCCCAGCCGTGTTCACTTTCACGAGTAATAAGGTCCTCCACTTGGGTGTGTGGAAGAAGATACTTGAACTCCTAAATAGAAATTTTCAAATATAATTCACCTGTAGAATCGCGACATACAGCTTACACAGAACTAGAGAGTAAATTAACTGACACTTTAGACTTTGGTGATACATTTAATTAAAAACGTCACTCCGAAGTTACACATTAAATGTATAACACTATTCCTACTACGTTAATTTCCACGAAAATTGCAATGGAAAAGGACTACACTTTATTTAATTCGACGCATGGAATTGGCTACGAATAGTGACCTTAAGGTAGCGTTGCCGTGGACTTTGGACCCTGTGTATTGGCATACTGAAAATTTCGTTCCTGAGAGCCCCGTTCACATTTCTTCACTAATTGTAAAATACACTCTACTAAGCATTAATTGTAGCCTGGAAATAGATCTTTCCAATGATGAACTGCTCATCATTCTACACCTTGACAGTAAAATGTGGCTCGTGTACCAAATTTCCCAATGCCAGTACACAGGATCTAAGAAGTCCACGGCAACGCTACAATAATGGATAGGATAAGGTCACTTGAAAAAGGACGAGGCACACAGCAGCTTACCGAAATACCCCTCAGATAGATTTCGTTGCAAAATTGCATACTTACGTAGTTTATCACCCTGAACAACTTTCCTACAAGCACAATCGCCGTATTACAGTAATCCTACAGGCACTCCTTGACCCTCCACGGGTCATCTGAGGTCACATAGGGTAAAAATCCCCCTCAGATCGATTTGCCTGAAACTTGGTATACTTACGTAACTTTTAGTCCTGAACAAGGTTTAAATGGACCTCAAAGGCGTGTATCTTCGGGTAAAAGGATAAAAGGGCTGGTATATTTGAAATGTCTTACGACCAATCAACTGGGAAAGGTAGGATAACGCTATCGTTCCAAAGATGTCGGGAATCACATAGAACCAGACACCTGGAATTTCACCATGTGCCGTGTGCCCCTCAAGGTCATGCCTCTCGAGATCTGGTCAGCCAATCCCTCGATATCGGCTCCAATCTGATAAGATGGTAAGTATCCTGCATTTGCATATCTTCACAGTGGAAAACCTTATCGCTTTTCATGTCATATACTAGTATAGCGCTAGGAGCATTCCAGTCCAATAACGTATATACGGACTGTTTTTAGTTCCATGTAGTGTATACTAAGCAGGACATGCAATTCAAGGATAAAACCACAGTAGGATACTTATATCGGAGTTAGCAGGGATTCGATGTCTCGAATACACACTGTTCTCACGCCAAGGCCAGAGTAAGATTGTAGTTCTACACACTAAGCCATCGACTGCTACCTAAAGGCGTATCTTAAGTCCTTGACCCTCTACGGATCATCTGAGGTCACATAGTGTAAAAATCCCCCTCAAATCGATTTGCCTGAAACTTGGTATACATACGTAACGTTTAGTACTGAACAAGGTTTAAATAGACCTCAAAGGTGTATCTCAAGTCCTTGACCCTCTACGGGTCATCTGATGTCACATAGGGTAAAAATCCTCCTCAGGTCGATTTGCTTGAAACTTACTATATACTTGCGTAACTTTTTGTCCTGAACAAGGTTTAAATGGACCTCAAAGGCGTATCTCAACTCCTTGTCCCTCTACGGTTCACCTGAGGTCACATCATAGGGTTAAATCCCCCTCAGATCGATTTGCTTGAAACTTATTATATACTTGCGTAACTGTTTGTCCTGAACAAGGTTTAAATGGACCTCAAAGGCGTATCTCAACTCCTTGTCCCTCTACGGGTCATCTGAGGCCACATCATAGGGTAAAAATCCCCCTCAGATCGATTTGCTTGAAACTTACTATATACTTGCGTAACTTTTTGTCCTGAACAAGGTTTAAATAGACATCAAAGGCGTATCTAAACTCCTTGTCCCTCTACGGGTCATCGGAGGTTACATGGGGTTGAAATTTCCTTCTAATTCTATTCTTACTTTAAAGGATAGTACGATGTAAAATACCATTTAAACCTCGTAATAGTTAGGGTGATGCAGTCAAGCGCATCAAGCTTAGGACAATAGCGGGGATGAGAATTCCTCATTCTTTTAATGTGTATGCAAGTTAACAATTAAAAAAAAAAACATGTTGTCGAAATTCTCAGTCGCACATTGCTCGGAACCATTTCCATTGTAACCGGGAAAATTCAAGTTTCCTACAGTAGCGGATGACAGCTGATGGAGCCAATTTTGGGTAAAAGTGCGGGGTCGGCTCCTAAGGTTATCAGAGTATAGCACAGCCATTTATTGTCCGATTTAATCCTGTGATATATCAAAATTTAGCATTCCTTGACAGTTTTTGAATTAATACTTCAGAATTTACTCATATTTTAATAAACAAAATTAAAAAAAAAAAACTTCGCAAACGTATTTTGTTTCAATTGCGTATTAGATTCCCGCTAAACTTCGCATAGCTTTTCCTCAGGACTACTCCCAGACAATTTTTACTGGCATAAAATTTTATTTAAAAGCGAAAAAACAAAAAACTACACAAGGGCATTGTATGTACTTGGATTTTGTTCCCAGTCAGATCCCCGCCAAACTCCGATTGGACTTTCTCCATATTTAATAGAGCCATTTTGAACCTCTTGAGCTGCTTTGGCGGCTAGATATTAGTGAGGGGAAATCGATGGCGGTCGCTTTATTTCCCGCCAAACTTTGTACAGCTATTGTAATTATGGTCCTGCATCTCTGTTAAATGGGGCTCAAGTCGGTGTAGAACCATCTTTATTCACTGAGGTATATATCTATTCACTTGCGTAAACGCACGAGTTTCGCCAACGCTGGACGGTTTTTCCGAGACTTTCTTAACTTGAGATTAAATTAATTTAAAAGCACTGCGACATACAAGAGAAAGCCTTTTTCGCCTGCACATCATGGTAAAAACGGTACAAATGTTTCGCAACGTGCGTCGAATTTAATTTTTTCCTAATTAGAATTCGTCCATTTACTTAACCTCATGTTTAAAATAGTTACTGCCTTGCGTGCATCAATTTTAAAACACATTACATTTTCAACAAGGGAGACCGGGTTATCAAGAAAACTCATTACCCTCTGCAAACAACGAGCTTTTGTTGTACGATTAGATAGTATGTGGCAACACTCAACATCCAAGAAAATCACATGGTGGAAAATGTTGACTCAATGAATTTATTGATGGTGCATCGTAAGACCAATGCCAGAGGTAACAGTACAGAGATGGCACTGTCGACGGATTTTCCTATTCTAGATAAAACGACTCCACACCCTCCGTAAAACACGTTCACTCGTATGAGTTTCTAATCCTCCTGACACTTAACATTCGCCGGTGAGGCACGTAACTCAGGGAAATTCTCAATTCTTACATTGAGATGGAGTCAGCGATGGATGCTTCAGGTTAGTCTAGATATGGCGCTGTTGACTGGCTGACAATTCCACACCCATTGCAAATCACGCGCAGTCGTTGTATGAGTAGCTAATCAGTGGCAACACTTTACGTTCACCGGGGGTAAATGGAAACCCAGAAAATTGCCGCTCAATGGTTACGTTGAGATGGCTTCGATTTACGGCTGACAAAAGTCATTGACCTGAGATGACGCTGTCATTGTGGTTTGCCAACACCAGACAAGACGACCTAGGAGCCACTAATCTACTATTCACTAATTATGTGCTGTTTTTCAAGTAGCTAATCATAGACAACACTCAGCAAAGCTGAGTTCCCAGTTGAAACAGTTACAGAGGCAATTCTTACATTGGGATGGCATCGTGTGACGAATGCTAGAGGTCACAGTACAGAGACGGCACTGTTGACGGATTTTACAATTCTAGATAAGACAACTCCTCATCCTCGGCAAATCACGTGCAAACTTTGTATTAGTTGCTATTCAGGGCAACACAATATTCGGCCGGGGGTGTGGGAAATAGAAGGAAATTCTTAATAATTACATTGAGATCGGATCGTCTGACATGCTGAAGGCTACAAGACAGAGATGACGCTCTCGCCGGCGTTCCCAATACCAGACAAGATAAGTTCATACCCTCAGCACGCCGACTCGGTGTACGAGTAGAAGTAATCAAGAGCAAAACTGTATATATCACGAAGCCGTGAGATCAAAAGCGAGTACACACCTACAGTTGTAAAGGGCAGTGAGCTAAGATTTGACTCAACGTTCCAGTTGAGATGGCATCGTGTGACGGCTGTTCAAGGTCAAGAACAATAGATGTTGCTGTCGTCGGTTTGATCTATACCACGCAATACAAGTCCCAGAGAGCCAAACAGAGACAACGCTCAGAAAATTCCAGTATGCGGAGCCGAATGGAAACACGTGAAATAAAATTCATGAGTTGTTTTGCATATCCTGTCTTATACATGTTAGCGATGACTGTTCGACTAAACTCTGCGCGTGAGCACCCCTAGCGATTCTTGAACGGTTCATCTTGCGGGATTTCATTTTGCGTTCTTTCAATTAGGCTTTAGCACAGGGAAGGGATCGTCAGTCGGGACAAACTCTTGAATTTCGTGCCAGCAATGCACACCGCTTCCTAACATGATCGTAAACAAATATTAAATGGAACTCAAGTTGATGTAGTGTCATCTTGAATCGCAACAATAACCATACCTTTAACAGCTGGTACGAGTAATTTCCGCTCAACCCAGCACGATCTTTCGAGGAGAATCAGCCAATTGAGTTTAAATCGATATTAACGCTACCTTAACGCCGTAGCGCCACATTTTACTGTTGGGGTGATACCGCATCTTGCTCAATTTCCATTAAACGGTATACAAGATTTTCTAATTTGATTCTAACCGTATGTTAAATGCCGCTCTACAGGAACGATAAAGGTATATGTGTTCAAGAGCATGCCGCATTTTAGTAAGTGCGAGGGCATTCATGGGTAAGTGCATTCAGTATAACTCAAATACGTTGTGATTACAGCCACTTTTTCCCCCGTGTGACTCAGCGCGACGTCTAACATAGCAGCGGCAGACATGTTTCTCAGTTAAATAACTTTAGACGAAGCTATCTTCAAACATTCTGAACACTACTGAAACATTGAGCTGCTGTGACAACCCTGCTTTGGTGTGGCTTTCAATAAAACCAGAACTTTTTAGACCCGTGTGACCCATAATTCGACGTCTTGCATACCTGTGGCAGCCATGTTTCAACAAATGTAAGCTGATGGTAGCAGATTAAATGTCTGTCAAACTTTGGAAGAAGCTCTCCTCAAGCAGTCTGAACACTGGTGACATCTTGGGCCGCTGTGGCGGCCCTAATTCGGTATGATGCGAGGAAAGGTGGTTGAATTTAAACTATATCACTTTTCTGAAGTTTTCAGAATGTATGTAAGTTGGGCTGTTAGTCTATCTAATGGTATCTGAAGATGGTTTGGCGCTTATCTTATAATATGAAGAAATAAATGACTGCGAGTTCAGCTTTCATCAAACTGCAATTCTGAGGACTTGTCCGATGAATTTTAAGTATATTCGAAGCATTTGAAGGTACGCGGATCAGTATGTTATATCATGGGGGAATAGACTTCTACTTCAACTTCGACTATCACACAAAGCGCTCTAAAGAAGTTTTTTTATGATGCAATTATTTAAATTACGGTGGAGACTTGGAAGATGAGTGCACGTGTTGAGAACCAAAAATGACGCAGGGAACGGCATTTAAAATTTGGCTTCCGGGCCTGCGCCAGCGTTAATAAACTCTAAGCCAGTAAGGCACCACTGACGTTTACAGTCGGATTTTGAACTTGTCAATACGCCGCCATTTTGACTTTATTCACGTGCGTACATTTCACGTTGTCTCCCATACAAATGAGCACGATTTCAAAGCAATGCAACGTTAATCCTACACATCTATGTAGCAACTCTACTAGGTCACCGTGCTTAGCTTTGTCAAGTCTAAAAACATTCTATGTTACGGGAACTATTTAATTTTAACTTCCAACTTGGTCGATAATTCAATATTATTGCATAACTGGTAGAAACTATACCAAACTAACTATACCAAAGAGAGACAAGAAACCAATCAGACCGGTACTGATGGAGTAGGTATGTAATTTGAAGTGACCAGACTGGGGAGTATCAAACAATTGTGTGAAGTATTCGTACGACATTGGAATACCTTGTAAAAGGTTCTATTTACAGAAGCCGTCAAATGATATGTGGTATTTGCTTGAATAAATTATCTCTTTATTAAACCATTTATTGGAAGCAATAAATTCCCTACGTATTCTAGTATACGTTTTCTCTTGTGCTTCAGAGTATTTTTCGATAAACTGCGAGACGTGGACATTGAGTGGAGTAGAGTAAAACGAGACTTTGCGACGTAATAATGCGTTTACATAACAACGCATTTCCATGTATCCATGCAAAAAACCTTTGCTAACGTGTGTACTTACGTTGCTTTTGATGTACTAATGCACAAAAGAGGTGTATTAAAGCTAGCGTTTAATATATCCACACGCGCACGTCTGCGGGTGAGTCTTCTTACAGCAATCGGTACTTGATGAACGCCGTCATCACCTAAATTAAACTCTATTTTGGGCCAAAACGGAGGAGCCAGACTTACGCTCAAAACACGAAACAAATAACATTCCTACTCTCGGTTGAAAACAATTGAGGAATATTTTCTCCTGTCAGAAAGATTAAGACGCTGTGCCGTAGGGAAGTCTTAGCCTAGAAGCGTTGAGGTAAGGTTGTAACGTTCACTGCATTAGGCCGTCGTGTTCGTATGTGTACCCGACATTATTACGGTTTCCGCTATGGCTTGAGCCAGAGCCTGAGCCCAACTCTACTTTCCCCGTAACACTTGGTCCATGTAACAAAGTTGTAACTTTTTATACATTTGCAAACAAATGACAGTGGATCTTCTGGAGGCCGTAGTCAGATGTTACTACAAGATAATGATAGTCAGGAAGGGAAAAAAGTTTTCCTCCATCCGAAAGACAGCCAGCCCTTCACTCTAATTCGCTTCCTTCCTCCTCACTAACAGAGTTGACCTTTCGGGAAGCTGGCTCTAAATGCTGCCGAGTCTTGGAATCTATGTTGGGATGCTGCAACTACATATTTAAAATATACGTATAGTGGGTCGTCGTCATGTCATGCCTCCATGTGTGCCCTGTATAGAATTTTGTTGGAGGGTTCTCAAAAATATTTTTGTCTCCACTCATTCAGTACACGTTCAGTAGTTGCCGAGGTGAGGGGGTTCGTAGTCAACATCAAGATAAAATAAAAAACGTTCCTAGTGAAAAGTCGCGGAGTATGCCTGAGTGTGCTCTGAAAAGGACGAAACAAGTTCACTTCATATTAACCACGAATTATTTTTTGAAGAGCTAAACTTCGCGAAGGTCCCTTGGCGAGTCCTGATTCATGATACGGCTTTTCTGATTACTCTAGAGCGTATTTGCACTTTAATTATAAATATTTAAGTTATAGCTGTTTCAGTAATAAAATGATTAGGTACTATTTAAAAAACTTTATTATTGACCCGGTGGCTGGGTAAGAAGGGGACGCCGCCGGTGAACATTCTTTGAATTATTGATCACACATAAATGAATTTCTGAAGGGACCTTCGTGAACTTTGACTCTTCAAAAAATAATTCGTGGTTAATATGAAGTGAACTTGTTTCGTCCTTTTTAGAGCACACTCAGGCATACTCAGCGACTTTTCACTAGGAACATTTTTTTTTCAGAATTGTTGCAACTGATATCATAAGTCATGCTTCATGTATTTCATACAGCAACCATCATTGTACTTGAACATATTTTACTTGTATAAATATGAACGTTGTCATGGGTGATGGATGACTCCATGAGGGTGCACTAATACAGATAGTGGGCGTCAGAGCTCCCTATATAAATGTGTTAGGAAATAGGCCCCAGATACATATAGGAAATAGGCCAAATACATACAATGCCCTTGTGAAGTTTTGTTTTGTTTTTTTGCTTTTAAATATAATTTTATGCCAGTAAAAATCGTCTGGGAGTAGTCCTGAAGAAAAGCTATGCGAAGTTTAGCGGGAAACTAATACACAACCGAAACAAAACGTTTGCTAAGAGTTTTGTTTTAATTTGTTTTAATTTTTTTTTCAAAAATATGACTAAATTCAGAAGTATTAATTCAAACACTGTCAGGGAATGGTTTAACCTAAATTTTGATATATCACACGATTAAATCGGACAAGAAATGGCTGTGCTATACTCTGATAACCTCAGGAGCCGACCCCGCACTTTTGCCCAAAGTTGCCTCAATCAGCCGTCATCCGCTACTGTAGGCAACTAGAATTTTCCCGTTTTCAATGGAAATGGTTCCGAGCAATGTGAGACTGAGAATTTCGACAACATTTTTTTTTCCCTGAGCGGACAGGTAACTTTTAACTCCTTGACAAAAGAGAAATGGAATATTTGTAATTATTTCCGAAAAAAGTTACCTCACGTAGCGTATGCATTTTCCTCCCC
>JAQFZY010002662.1:0-11244 GCA_034696285.1 Hypogastrura burkilli
TGTATTTTTATTAGCTTATGTTAATTGGGTAAATTGCTGATATCGATGCAGCATGACCTTACTGGGTTGTCAAATATTACAGAGGAAATAACATTTTCAAATTGCGTAAGTCTCTTAAGCTATCAGTTCGTATTCTTATGGAGAAAGTTATCTTGAGCTATTACAACGATTTCTACTCCGAGCTACTTCCATCTTTAATATACCATATAATAGTACTGCTTAAGATAGTTTGGAACATAAGGTAACCCTACACTATCTCCTTGTTGTAAGCGCATATGGAGAAAGTTAGCCGATAAGGTCACACAGTAAACCTTTGCCCTGTAAAGTCATATGGAGAAAGTTGGCCGACAAGGTTACACAGTATACCCTTGCCTTGTAAGGTCATATTACGGAGAAAGTGACAATAGAAATAATATAATATGTTGTAATATAGAAAATATTACTCCGTTAGAACTTGGTTAGTGTCCTAACAGTGCAGCGTTCTGAGCCTAGACCGGGACTTTCTCCTTAAGTAACTGTATCCCAGATCCCAGACCTACAGTAAGTAAGTGGAGTTAATCTTATCAGGAATTCCATTAAGCCCCCTTCCCTGGGTTCCCTAGATATTATAAATGTCCTGGACAGCGGAGTAGGAGAAGTAAAGAAATAGATTAGGCGGAGGGTCCCATTACTCCTGCTCGCATGAAATATGTGAGGCGGAGGAGCTTTGGCCTGTATCAGGCCCATAAATTCCGGTTCTGCATTCTTTTTTCACTTCCTCCCGTCCCGGGAAAGAATGGTGGGCCTCCGAATTTATGGCTGGAGAGCCCGGAGCGAGGAGTCATAAAAAGAATGGGAAATATGAAATAGGCCAGCAGGACCAGGAGCCTCGAGCTTGGCGGAGCTGAGTGGGAGAACAAAACTCCTGCCCTCCCTCTTGTTTTCCTATAAATTAGGTATATTACCCGGGCCCCCTCCCCACATCCCATGAGTTACGATTACGAGAACAAGCAGACACATTATAACCCATGCATCTCTAATGTAATAATATTCCCTCCAACGCCAGCCCTCTATGTAGGAGATCTCTGGATCTGGATTCAAGGGGGAAGGGAATAAGTGAGTGAAAAGTTTCCTATTTATACGAGGACTCCCCTACCATTTACAAACTTTTATTTTAGGCTCCAGGAAATGGGAACTGAGATGGAGTGCTAGTGTATGTAGAGGAGTGCAGGGGAAGTACGGGCTCCAGAGGAACGGAAAAAAGGCCAAAATTAATCCCACCGCCTGGAAGGGAAAGTCTTCACAATTCATACAACAGGCGGAATTTACGAGGCTATACATAAATAGTACAATTCTTTCAATAAGCACCACAATACTCTTTGCTATTACCACTAAACTTGATTTCTTGAACCTGTAGTTAATATCCCGGAAAAATCGCGTTTTCTTACGCTAATCTTAAAGTTACGTACAAAAGGAGTTCCGAAATTATAAAATCACTTTAAATTATTTTCTGTGGCGAAAGCCTGATACAAAGTAGTACATATTGTATGTTCAAAAAAATATTCCATATTGTTACCCAGCTACATAAGCCTTTGGGAACCTGCAGGACTTAAATACCTTTAATAATTTAAAATTTAAACTTTTGAATAGCATTGAAGCAGAAACTTTAGTTATACGGAGATACGGTATGGGTGAGTAATTTGACTATCTTAAATTGAAAATAAGTGCGGAAGGGCAGGTTAAACATGGCCAGAAGCCAGCTCATACTAAATCGGTTAGGTAGAATAGTTGGAACTCGCTATTCCTTCAGCCCTTTAGCTTACTGGCCCAGCCTATGGAATCCTTGAGGTATTTAAATTGAATCAGAGCCCAGGTCGTCTTCCGGTTGGTGTGGTGGGAAAGTGTCAGTCCTTAAGTAGTTGGTATGATGAAGTGGTCGGGTGATTGATGAAGAGTGTGTGGAGCTCCTGTTTACAAATGTCAGGGAAGTTGGTGGGAGATCCTATCAGAGGAAATAAATCATTGTCCGACTTCTTCCCCTTTCTCCCCCCGATCCGCCCTTTTCTCCAAAGAGCCCCTCCTGTCAGGCCCAAAGAAAGGCTCGGACTCCCAAAGCATTTCAAAGCCCAGCCAGCCTCTCATAAAGGGCCCAATGTTTACTTTAAACTCTAAAATCAACACTCGGCCCAAATTGAGTGGATTCAAAAATGTCCAACAGCTGCCTAAAACTCTCTCGCTCTCTTTTATCACGTGCGCTCAATCCCAATCCAAAGTTATTCTTGGGCCCGCGAAACAACACGGTCCTATTATTCCTGGGCCTTGTCATAGGAGCTCTGTTGATCTTGTAAGAGTGGTGGACGGTTATGAATTTAAATGAGATCTGATGAAGAGTCCTCGGAACGGGAGACATCGGATAGCCTTCTTCATACACCGCCAACTCACACGCCTTCCCATGGAACAGCTAATATTTCGTCACTTGGCAAATAACACATTGCCAAACGTTTCATATAAGCTAAAATACGTCAATTTTTTTTTTGCAACTCCACTACATTCAAACGTCATCAAAATTGACTGAGCCGAAACAAAACTATAAATAGGCCTTGGTTGAATCGATCAATAGAATGTCAGATGTAAATGGATCTCTTATTTGCGTACACATATAAAATAATATTTGTTCTTGAAGAAATAAATCATATTCATCGTAGTAGTTGTTCGTCGTATTGTTTACACAGTGATGTAAGCTACTCACAATTCACAAAAGGTTTCATACAACCCTCATGTCGTATTGCATATGAAAGTCAATGCAAATTCAATTTAAAACGTGTGACAATATACGATTCAGTTCAGCATTTGCTACCATCCAATGTACAATCAAATCGTGCTTGATATGCTGTTAGATTTAATTTCGATTCAGTTCTATTGAACATTTTTCTCTTCTAGTCAGTTGACACGTCTGAGTTGCGAAACTTGACGTTCCTTGTAAAATTCGGTGTCCTGTTTAATTTCGCCTATTACATACTGAGTAAAAAATGTACCAGCTACTTAATTTAATTATTTCAGCATACAAGACAGCATACATACGCAAAGACATTGAATCCATTCGTCGGAGCATACCTCCATAATCTTATATTATCTTCTAAACTGAATCTGTTATTCCCAAATTGTTTAGAAATTGTTCCTACTATGCCATTTTAAAATCCGTAAACGACGCTTATGCTCATCCCTACACGTACAGTGTCTTGAAGTGTATCCAACCTCTGCCTCCTTCCTCTGCCAAATCACTATTTTTGAAAGGTGTATGAAGACAGGTCCTGATTGTGGATGGGGGGGGATCCCTGGATTAGGATTCAGAGCCTGTCTCCCGTCCCACTCGTCTCTGTCAGTCCTAGCCTTCCCTCTGAGACTGGAGAATGGACAAATAGGAGATAATTCAGAATGATGACACAACAAAGCGGGCCGAGGGCCTGGAGCCTTCAGAAGGGAAGACAGGCCGGGAAAGATAAATGGAAGCCGGGAGGCTCTGGAAGAAGGAAGAGACAGGAAGCTGTAATTGAGTCCATTGGTCATTTCCCCCTCACGGACTCAGGCTTGTCATCCGCTGACAAATCGGCCCTTGGCAGGCCGGGGCCGCCGTCACCTGCTCTGTCTCCTCTCCCGCTGCTGATCAGAATGTTGTATTAAGGAATGATCATTTATCAATATAATAAAAAGGAGCCCCGAAGGGGATTCCCCCCACTCACAATGTCCAATGCATAGTAATTGTAGCGGGATTCCTTTTACAAGGGCTCTGGACCTGAGTTGGATTCCTGATGCCTTTTCCATTCATCACCTTGGAAGTCTTGACCCCTTCCTCATCATTGGGCAGAATCCCAGGTGGAACATTTTGGAGGCTTGGCCACATACGAGGTCGGGCTCTGATTGCTTTTTCGGAAGCAACCGGAAACGCGGATTAGGTATCGCCAACAATGAACCCGTAATAAAATTGGACAAATTATCTACTGTCTTATTTCATTTTCGACTAATTAATTGAATAATATTCATTTTCCGGCATATTGCCTTTACCATTGCCTACTTCCTACATTTATTAGGTAGCTACATAATATCCATTTAGGTAATTTACATTTTACCACTTTGCAAAAGGCCTATTTACTGAACCGCATTCCCAATTATGGTCCCACCACCAGCCGCAGCAGTCTCACGCTTGACGAGTGAAACAGAAAGCGGTCCTCCGCGGAACTGATACGTGTGAACGGGACGGGAATGAAAGGGAAAGGGGTGAACAAATTTTCCGGTTAAACCGCCCGTCTCAATGTGTGAACTGTGCCGGAAAGTGCTAACTAGTCCATGGGCTCGGGACACACAAAGGGCAGGGGAACCAGAACGGAGGCTCCTGAGTGAGGGAGGGCTTTCTGTGGTCCGAACTCGGGCTGCCCGGGTCCCGGCCTTGTCATCTCCTCAACCCAGGTCGTAAAGCACGGGATGAGATTGGAAGTCTCAAGAGCCTTCTACGCCCAAGGGCCAAGGATCCAATTTAACTGAGAACCACAAAATAGGAACACGCCTCACACACACTTGAGAATTCAGCCGAACGTGGAAAGATGGCTCGATATATTGTAGTACTCCCTCCGGTCGGAAACCCGGGTTCCGGGAAGTCCTGGCCCGGTTTTAAACGCTACATACTGGTTTTGTTTCTCTTATTAAGAATATAGGCAAAATTTAATATTCCTCGCCAAAATCTATTCCGATTTCCGATACTTTGTGCTGGGATGTAATTTTGCGTGGAGCCCATTGACAATATTCAGTCCCTGAACTGAGTTCAGCAGAAATGCCCAATTTAGTGGAGCCCACCACGCCCCAGGATTAAGTTGACACTCGGAGCCTCGGATTCCCCCCGTAAGCACTTCCTGGACGTGGACACATGGAGGAATTCCCTCGGTGGCTGTAGCCGAGCCACACCACTACATCTCCGCCAATTGGGCCTATTTAAGGTCTTGGGAGGATGAGGAAGGGCCTTCTCCCGCCCATTTGAGCCTGGATCTGAATTCGGGCTTTGAGAGAGATACTAGTTTGGTTTCCACTTTGGATCCGAGGCCAAGGCCCGTGTCCTGGCCTTCTGACTTTATGCCCGTTATGGCCGGACCAAGAGCAAGTTTGAGATTAGAAAACGAGGGGAAGAGTCATTTGGGACTCATAAATGAGGACTAGCGAAACCACTCAAGCCCCCTTCCAGCCTCACGTTTATTGTCCACTTTATTTATGCCATTATCACCTTAAACTCGGCCCGGGGACTCGGCCCAAGGTGAGCCTCCGAAATCATAAAAATAAATCATGGAGATCCAGGACCATGAAATGAGGTGGGCTAATTGGGAATTAAAGTTCGGGTCTTCTTAGCCCGAATTACTGCAATATGAAACATTTGGGCCCGCTCCAGACTGAAAACTACGTATAAGTATTGTCATTATTAGTTAATATACTTTAAATACACTTTATGCCTGGCGTTTCAGGCAGTATAAAATTTGAGCAGCATTTTGCCTTTAAATTTGAAGGATATGTCTCTTGGTAAATTCTGGTCCAGATTCCAATATTCCAAAATTTAGCCAGTCATTTATCGCAACCTCGGGAAGCACAAATTCCTACAATTTCAGATTTATCCCGAAAATATTTGCCCAGCATTGAAAATTCCTCCAAGACGTTCAGGAAAGCTGGTTTTGGCAAGCCTATTCTTTCTTTATAGGCCTAATCTTAGCTGGTCGCTGTATGTTGCAGATAGAGAAGGCCTTGATCCGAGTCCCCGTAGTGGACCACCGAGGATGACAGACCCAGCTGTGATTTTCTGGCAGGCGGAACAATTTGTGGAGCTCGACAGGTGGGCGGCCATTCCCTCATCATCAGCCTCATCATCATGCATCATCGACACTTCTCTTCCAAAGAGCTCCTTCTTCCATTCCCAGCTATTTACTTTGGAAGTCCCGGCTTAAAACTTTTAACCTTCCCCTCCACTCCAGGCCTCCGCGTCTACCTTGCTTGGAGAGAGACTCAACGTGTGGCCAAGGTATCATTCATGTTACCCCATTCACTCTTTCCCTGGCTCCCCGGCCAAACAATGGGTTGGGAGACAGGGAAGACGTCTGAATAGGCTCCCAATCCACTCCAAAGAGTAAATAGTCTCACAAATAACAATTTTGTTTAAATTAGAGAAGATTGTGAGAGGGACCAAAGGGGCCTGTCACGTCACGTCATAACCACACACCAGGCTGGGAAGGACTGAATTGGAATGACAGGTCCCGCTGGCCTCAAACTCAAAGACCTCCACAACAAACTTCCCTTTCACCAGGCTCTGCCTTGCTAATTTACCTTTCTTTACAAGGGCCTTAGTAGAGGAATCAAAGGGGACCTGATGGAACTCCTTGTCGGCGACTTAAAAGCTTCCAAGCCTGAGACCACTTTCCGGAGCCCAGCGTGGTGCCCGGATCCAACTTTTTGCAATTCCTGGGACTCAAATCCTAAAATGAAGGAATTAATCATGTAAAATACTGTAAAGAATATTAGTAGCGTAGATCTACATTTACTGCACCTCAATTAACTTAGGTTGTATTTTCTGGTTAGCAATTAATGCTGGATTCGCCAATAACCAGTGAAGGTGACATCTACATATATTCCGGTGCAAAACTAGCATTAGTCCCCCAGAGGCAACACTGTTTAATTCAGCTCTTTTGATATGCTCCGCGTATTTCCAATATAAAATGATGAGATTAAAAATAGGCCTAAATATGCATGTGGGGACAATGGGCCTCCTGCCAAAGCCTGACAAATGATGATCCCTCCGCCTGACGAGAACCTAATGGAAGCCCATAATGATGGGCCCTGGACTTAAAATATCATTAGGTGTCCCGGAGTCCATTCCTGCCTGTCAGTCCGTTACATCGGAGGAATAGGAAGCCGATCCCGGCGTGTGAAATATGTGAATGTCAAGCCTGTTCCCCCCTGACATGACATGACTGAGAGAATCATGAGGAGCCCCGGCGTGACTTTGTCCTTGGGTGCCTGGCGGGTGAAGTGGTCGTGCTGGGCCATTATGTCCCCCCTTGTGGCTTCCCACCAAGCCTCAACTTCAATTATGCCCGGGACTCCCTCCGGCGGAGCGTGCCCGCAAAGGCCCGGCCCGATATTATTAATAATTCGAGTCCTGCTGGCTCCGCCGGTCCGTCCGCCTCCATATGCTCAAATGTAGTTAGGCCTCTAAATTATGACTTACGCCATTCTCCGGATGAATGGACTCAATGGGTCCGAAGTGCTTCTTTACGACTCTGTCAAATGGGGGCCCATGACTCCATTCCCCCGCCTCCTTGGCGTCTCTCCAATCCATTGTCTTTTATTGGGCCCACCGTCCACATACTGTACTACACTCCTTCCGCCTCCTGAATATTCAATGGCCTCTCTCAAAGAAGGAAGACTGGGCCCATAAATCGGGCCGAATGGGAAATACAATTGACGGGCTGGAGACGGGACCAATGGCAGTCACAGAGAGAGAGCGGTAGCTATGCAAAAGAGGATTCTGACTTTCGGCCATTCAAAAATTTCAAAGATTCGTGTGCATATGTATGCAACATTTACCTAAGTTCCTCTTTCTGATAATGTCCTCGATCATTTAACCGGGCACCTCACGTAACAGTAGCAAGAAATTACAGAATAAATTGAAAACCTTGAACTTTTAATTTACCAAAATACAATATAACTGAAACCCCGTATTGTATTCAGTGAAGCCTTGTCACATTATAACGTTCACGTATAATCTTTGATTGAGAACCGTGAGACTTTTTAAGCCACGTACTTCCATAATTTCCGAGAGGCATAGGATATAGTGTCCGGATTTGAGTAACTCAACCCCCCAAATCGTCCCATAATTTTTTATATTTATTTTGAGGGAGTCCAGCTGAGCGGAGCTCCTGGTTTATTATGCCATTCCCCGGCTGGAGGCCCCTCATTTAATGACATTAGCGGGAATGGGCGGACCCCTCCAGGAGACATTACAACACTCTGTCCCCATCCAGCATTGCTTTATTGGGGGATTAGGAGGCTCCTGGAGGAAAGGGGGGGCCCGGAATACTAAAGTCTGTTATGACATGACACTTCATCCCCGAACCAGGACCATAGGCAGAGACCTACATGGGTCATAAAGCCCCACAGCCCCGGACCAAATGATCCAGCTCAAGGAATAACCCGGAGTAATGATTCTGATTCATGATCTCCCTCCACCGTGACCCCATTAATTTCCTACTTTTTACCATTTATATTTATGCTGTCCCTCTTACACTGTATCTAAATTATTAATAGGCTCCTTTGGAGCATCCGTAATCGCTCTCTGATCACTCTCCAGTAATGATACATTTTATGGGATCCCTAGTCGCCCCTTAGTGAATGAGCGGTGAAAAAACTGTGGCCATCTGTGGTTTCAGAAGCAGTAAAAACTCAAATCAGGGACTCTCCCATTGTCCCTGGAAGAATGGAACAGTGTTTATTATGATTTAGTATTCCGTTTAGAAGCGGGAGCGGATTATGATTATTAAGGTAGGTCCTACGGTTGCTGTCAGTTGTGCCATTGCCAATTGCGTACAAGGCTTTACACGCAAGGTAGATCTAATATGCGGCAATTCGAACGTCAGCTATTTAGGTCGTTGAAGAAACCAAGGTCCAAAGAAATTAAGTACCTATACGATTGGATATAGATTAATTCAAACTTACATTGTTATTGTTTTGGAGTACAGAAGTGACCCAGAGCCGCCTACTGATCCTCATTGTGGAGTAAGTCCGTGGAGCTAAGTAGGGAGCCCAATGATGATAGAGGGGAAAGTATCATTGTTAAATTATAGTAATGCGTTTGGTTCCCTTCTGACTCTTAATTGTACTTGAGGTTCCCTTATGCTTAGTTATGGGACTGACTTGAGTGCGGTGAATGGGTCCTGATTACATGGTGAACCCAATGCAGGCTATAAGTAGAGGCTAGTCGTCGGTTCCAGGATCTCAACCACACCAGACGTATACTTAGCGCGCCTCAATCACCATAATAAGAAAGGCTTTAATTTTGCCAAAAGTATGGAGCTTGGAGCTCCGGCAGGGAAGCTGTAATACTTAGGTATTAAGAGCCCAATCAGCTTACTGAGTTGGTATTATAAAGGGCGAGGAGATACATAAACTGTATAGGTTTCTCTGCTGGGCCTTGCCGCACCGTGCTTGTAAAATTTTCGAACGTTCCATAATTATTGTAGACTTAAAATTTGTGGATTAACAAATAGTGATAAACTTGAATTGTAAATCTAAAATTCGCAGAACTTTCAACCAACTTTGTTGTGCTAATTGTAAAATCACCATAAATTCATCAAATATTAGAGAACTGGCGTAATCTTTACCTCACTAGCACCTTACCTACTAATAATACTATTCTGCTTCCACAATCAAAATCCGTCATCACATTTCATTCGTCATAATTGATTTTGACACGGATGGTTATATAAACCACAACAATAGTTAAATGAATCAGGAGGTAGACCAACATGGAGCCTGGGCCAATTATATTCCGGGTCGGCGTTGACAGGCCTCTCTCATCAGGCCCGCTCTAAGGCTGTCCCAACCCCTCGACACTCGACACTAATAAACTTGACGTAATAAGCGTTCATTTGGAGTTGAGCCGACACGTGACATGACAACATGAGCCCGAGTCAGTTTTACTCCATGTACTGTTTTATTAGTAGAAGTTCCACTGCATTACGTGGAGTTATACATACATACTGTAGTTATAGCGGAGAGAGTGATGGAGGAGCGGAGCATAACCTAATCTGCCGTCACGCGTCATGGTGATCCCAGTCCCATAACTCTTCCCTTCGTCTCAACTTTAGCCCAAACTGATGACGAGGGAAAAAGGCGGAGAGGCTGGCCCTAAAAACATACTACTGGTACCCTTCCCTACCCGGAAACATAAATTTTCGGATTTCTTCTTACCAAGAAGGAGAAGAAGATGAACCGGCGGAAGGGGTTCGGGTGATTGGGGAGCTCGACAGACGTAATAGTCGGCGCCCTCATGTTGGGCATCCAAAGGCATAGCTCCTCTTTTTCCAGTTCCACTTTCACCAAACCTTTTCGAGAAGGGCCGAAGCAGCTTTTACCCAGCTTTGGCAAAATCCATCTGGGAGCTTCAATCTCATAGGTTCAGTGCCATGGATGATGGTCATGACGAAAAAAATATGTTGAAACCAAGGTCAATTTCAACTAATTTTATTTGTCAAAATTCGATTTATTTCATATAAATTGATGAACACTTCATAAGCGGTACTGAAATCACTCACTTAATCCCACTACGGTTTAAACCTTTACTTCACAAATTCAGTTGTTTATAGGTATCGTTAATCACTAAAATGTAAACTAGACTTTTAAATATAAAGTTCCCACAGCGGAGAACAAGTATTATAATTAAAAATGACTGGATTAAATTATGTACCTAGGCATACGCATGTCAGGCTCTAGAACTGGTTGCTGCATTTAAAATATTTATCTATATATTATCTATCTATATATTTATATATTTATGCATTTAAACTAGTTATCTAGAAAATAAGCCGTAAAATCCCGACGACGCCACGACCAGCCACTTTCAAGGTTCTCGGGTAAGTCGGTACATAATTTTCCCTTCCTGCTGATCCGTAATTTCTTGTCCGGCGTAAGTGTACCCGGAGTTCGGTTCTGGTCCGTTTCCGTTTGGAGGGAGTAATGCTTTCTCTGCCTCTCAACACTTGTTCCCCGAATCTTCCACTTGATCTTGGAGGCCGGGGAATGGACAGGACTGGGTCAGTTCGGCCGGAGTGGTGAGGGAGAAGTCTGTAAGTGTCAGGCGAGGGGTTCCTTGGGTTTGGGGCTCCAAGATTTATGGAGCCCGGGAAATATTTATATGTGGGCCTACTCCAGGGCTCCGTTTGGGCTGGGAAGATTTATATGACGGGAGTGCCGTGACCATCCGGTCCCTTCTCAACTCTGCTCTCCCGCTCCCGCCCAACATTATTTATGGGATCTCTTTAGCCGCCCGAGTCCCGGCCTTCCCCCAAAATGTCAACCCGGATTCGGGAGCCAAAACTTCTCAACGGGCCTGCCCGCCTAATTTATTGGCTTAGTTCAGCACATCAGGACCTGTAGGAACCGCTCAGTCAAAATACGGTCTTGAGGCGCCCTCAACTCTGCCCGTTTGCACCGTATCAGGTGACATTCAGGATTGGGGCA
>JAQFZY010002663.1:0-11243 GCA_034696285.1 Hypogastrura burkilli
AGCCTTATTGATTTCCCCTTCATTCTCTCCCGATTATCTGAAGGGGAAGCCTAATTAATTCCGACTTCTTTCCAAAGGGAAAAACGGGGAGAAGGCAGAGTATACATAGTACAGAATTGAGCCTGGCTCAACAGGCTATGAAATACAACTCTATATGGATAGGAACATTTTACTGGCCCCTAAATCCTGGTAGGAATGGTCCTGCATTATTTATTCGGCCATAGAACATCGGCCCAGCACCACCCACATCGTAAATCAGAATTCCCGTGACCCGCACTACAAGCCTACATAGGGAATGGTACGCGCTACATGGCAAATAAGTACTATGTTAAACTGGCTTTCCCTGTCCCGCCCGGAACAACATAAATATGGCTTAGCCTATTATTCTTGTCACTAAATTAATACAAGCATTGTTGGGGCCGAAAATGTGTGTTTTTCCTCAGGTTTAAATTCTACATTTGGTCTCCTAATTTATATATTTTTAGGCCTGTATAATTTGGATAGGCTAGGTAAAGGCCTACGGGATGAACTTATACCTCGAAATGCTAATCTGAGTTTTATTGTTGGCGTCTAAACTTATTTTCGGAACTTTACAAATAATCTGAACGGCGTGGAACTCTTAGAAATATATTTCGAGGTTATACAATACTCAGTGCCAACATTTTTGTAAATCAACGTTTATTTTGACAGGATTAAGAGCTGTTAGTTTATTTGTTTGAAATGAAGAGATGCCAACTTCAAATCCCACAATTTTGATAGATAGATTTATTTGTGGATAAAATTAATCCATCACAAGTAGATTTTTATTTTTATATTAATGCCGTACGAAATAAAATAAGAAACTGAGTAAGTGAGATTAAGCAGCATACTCTAGATATGTTTTTCTTCGGGATCATTTTCTGGGGTTGTTTAGCCGTATGTAAGAAGCTGCACTATTTTTAATCTTTATATTACTCCTACATTTGCTCATGCTGACTTTCCCCCTGCAGGTAGCCCGCCAGCTCCTCGAGAAGACATTTTGCCGCAAGATCCAGTCCCGGAAAATATTTGCCCATCGTGAGAGCTTCGAAACGGTCCTGAATAAAACAGAGGCTCTCCTTTCCAATGTAAGCAAGCTACAATCTTAGTTGTTACCTCGAATCAGTGGTGCTTGAAACTATTTTGTATATTGTATCACTTTTTACCGTTTAATAGGGATAAGAACTGACAAAATTGATAAATACTGATAGAAACTGGCAAAAGTAATAAAAAGCGATACAAATAGATAAAAGCTGGCAACATTAATTAAAAGTTTTAAAAACAGGCAAAATATATTACACAGTGAGAAAAATATATGAAACCTGTCAAAATTAATACAAAGTGATACGAATTGATACAAATAAATAAAACTACAAGTTTGATCTGGTTGATATTTATCACCTGCTAACTAAATCGTTGGTAGGGACTGTAGTTTGTAGTTGAAGACATGCCCATTCAGTACTCTATTTACTTTGCTATTTGCTCCATTTCTCTGCTATTTGTATAAATAAGAGAGTAGGACGCGCGGCCTGTCGGATTATAGATTTTGCTGACTCTCCGTGGTTCCATGAAACATGAAACGAAATTGTAGACAGGGAATCCTTTATCCCAAATAGTAGTCCATATATACTGCTTACCTGTTATTCAACATTATGGCCGGCTCTAGCTCTACCTGACATCAATTCCAATTCCTGTCACACGGGCTCTTTGTGTATCTCTTCTTTCCAGCCTTTCTGGTTCATTTCAGGCATATGATCAAAATTAGATGACATTTTTCTGGAATTTATTTCTATGCAGAACCCTGTTAAAAATCGATTCCTCTCCTTGGAAAATATATGCCCGAGCTCTGCTGCTTTACTACAACTATTTACTTTACTAAATGCATTTTTCCTTGCAGACGTACCGGGAGTACTGCGAGTCCTGTCAGCACCACTTGGTTCTTGGTTCCAATTCTTCCCTTGCCGCCTACTACGAGGCTCACAATTCGTACGTCCACCAGCTCCGCGGAACCAATGCCATGCTCAAGGAGTACCAGTCTGAAACACTACCGGCCCTCCTCCAGGTAAAACCATTCTAGAAATTCATTGTCATGCCTACAGTAAATTATGCGGTGACCATTGACCATTCAGTTTGACATTTAGTGAGCTCAAGACCCATTATTGGCTCAAACTTTTCGAATCAGACTTCCTTAAGGAAGCTCCAAGACTTAAGAGGGAAACTTTGTTTACTTTCTCCGAACTTTCTCCTAAAACAAGCACTTGAGCTTAACTGGATCTCTCTGGATGTAGCTAAGCCTGCAAGAGTGGGCCATAAAATAGAAACAAATACTTGGCCATAAATTGGAGCGGACAGGCTCAGAACGGCCTCGCAGTGCGTGAAAGTGTAAAGTGGTTGTGGCCCAGAAATTGATTCCTGTATCGAGTTCTGGATTCAACATTACGCTGGACTGAACTACACGGACATATGTTGAAGCCTATTTGAGCTATTCCAACTATGTAGGCAGAAATCCATTACTAAGCGCACCGCATGGTGCCCTTTGTTAACGCTGTCCGTCCCTACGCAGCATAGCTCTGAGACGGTGCTGACCTTCGTAATAGCAAATTGAAGTCAAGAAAGGTCAAATTTCCGTAACGTGTCTATGGAAAGCTAATATCACACAGAATACGGTAGTTAGCTTGATTCTGACCTATAACCTCCCCAACGAGAGGTCCTCAAAGGTCAAACTTGAGTAACGTATCTATGGAGATCTTGAGTAATGCATAATAAGGGTACTAATATTTATTCTGACCTATGACCACCGTGGAGGACGGTAGAATTCAGTAGAGGTCAAAGTGGACTAAACGTTTTAGCGTTTAAAATGGTGGTTTTCACGAAGGTCATTAGAAAGCCAGATTACGGTTCATTGACTTATTCTCATCTTAAGATCGTTAATTTATCTTCTTGCTAAAGGTTGACTCTAAGCGGAGAATCTCTTCCAATTTTCCAAAGAATTTCCGACATATAGAATGCATAGGAGAGTTCGTGACTTCAATCAATATAGTAGTCTATGGGCACTGGGCACTTAAGACTTGCCTCAGTAAATACTGAAACTTGCTCCTGACCTTACTGGGCCTGGGAATTGATTTTTGTAGCCGAAGCAGAGGTCAGGGGTCATATTTAGAACGAAAGTATGGATTTGACCGAGATCCCAACCCAGAAGAACCAGGAAGCGGTCTTTACGACGTAAACATTAGGCGTTCGAGGGAATGAGCGGGGAATTATGTAAATTAGTCACGAATAGAGTTGGGGCCTTCCACGGAATACTAAGGAAGGCTCACATAGAGACATATTCCAGAAAAAAAAAAGATTTAACGTTAAGACAGGAAAAATGTGTGTGCGCCTCGTGAAAAATTTATGCATAGGCCAGCACACCTCCTTTATGAACTCCCTGGCTCAACTTGATGGGCGGATTAGCAAGGTTCTATTCTAGGAAGGCATTGCAGGGCATATTTGGTATATATTAATGGTCTATTACTATAAGAAGGAATATAATAGAACTAGCCAACAAGCCCGCCCTAACGCGGGATCAGCAACTACATTTTCTACACATTTCTTGTGTACACGTGCCATCATTTTCTAAACATTTCTAGCGCACGCGTGCCCTAATATTTCAATTCAATAAATTATCGCCAATGGAACGCGTACGCTAGAAATGTTTAGAAAATGCAGTTGCTGATTCCGCGTTAGCGCGGGGCTTGTTGACTATAAGAATAGAAATCTGTCAAATTGTTGAACTTTTTTGCAATGTCTATACCGCGAAGTTATACAAATACGTATACATACAAAGCTTGTTTTTAAGGCTAATTAATAATAATACTAAATTTTCGATATAAGTACATTTTTTGAAACTTTTATGAAGTACAATTAATTTATGACCTAAAGATATTCATTTAGTAGATACCTACTTCTTTTTTTTTTTTTTTTTTAAATATTTTTTAAAAATGCAATTTACTGATTTTCGCTAATGATAATCTTTAGTGCTAGGAAGGCAAATATATTTGTAATTTCTATAAGTACGGGTAGAAAATACATATATTCCAGGAAACAATAATTAGACTTCTAGCTTCTTTCTTCTAGAATTTTTTTTTGCTTCTAACTATTACTCCCTTAAAATAACTGAAAAGACTAATGTTGCGATAAATGTGGAAGTCTGAATTATTTATTAATTATATTACTCAGCGGCTGTAATGTATCCAAAATGCACGTTTAGGCCTAACTTGGTTTTATTTAGCTTCTACGTAGTCTGGAAGCATCCAAGAATGAAAAGTTCTCAAATCAGAGGATTGGCTTCAAATGTATCCTGCATAAAGTTAGGCCTCATCAAGTCCAAGCTTCAAGGTAAATAGAGAAAGTTTAGGATTTGCTTGCGGAAATAAGATTGAGTATCTACTCCTCAAACTGTAGTTCCCGATTCAAGTAGAGTAGAAACTGCCAAACTTTGGACTTCTGTAGCCATGGAAGTGGCTCATGTAGTCATGTACTACCAAACTTTGTCCGGAGAAAGTTGGGCCAAATTGCATTAGACACAATGAGAAGGAACCACTGTACATATGCATAGGTATATACTGCTCTACTATCTCTGAGCCTACTTAACCTAAGTAGGTGGTAATAATAATAAAGACCAAGTTTCGGGGGAACGTGTCAGCTTGAGTAGCAAAGGCCATTTGAACTCTGACTCAGAGTGCAAGACAAAGTTAGACTTAACTTTCGTACTACCTGGATCTAAGTAATAAAAGTACTCTAATTACTTTTGGGCCTTATTTGGTTTCCAGGAGCTGGAGGAAATTTATATTGATCTTTGTAAGACTCTGGCCGAGTCCATCCTTCATGAAGCTGACCTTATTACAACGAGGGTAAGTGTGACGAGAGTCTCAATATTTAGAACTTTACCAGGACTTTGAGAAAATAATGTAATCTCATTAATCTAAATACGGGGGTAAAATAATGACTATACGGGTACATTAATATAAATATGGGGATTAAATATTGGGCACATAATTAAAAAGATATGGTAAATCAATAGTACGCGTGCATTAATTTTAAATGGCGGTAAACCTGCGTGCATTAATTACAAAAAAGAATAATACAATACGCGTGTACGAATAGTAAATGAGGGCAACATAACTAAAAATGTGAATGTATTAATTTTAAATGTGGATAACAAAATAAAAAATGTTCATTCAATAGTTACAAATGAGGATAATATAAATCAAAAGGTGGAGAGCATTAATTAGAAATGTGCCTACAATTTTTACACATGGTAGCTCCGGGATGATAAATGTTCATGCTTTAATTTCTACAAGTGGTAGGACAAAATGCAAATTGTCGAGCCTTTAGTTACAATTGTGGATAAAATAATGAAAAATCTGGGTTTCGTTCATTTAAATGTGGATGGAATTCGTTCAAAATGTGGGTAAAAGAATAAAACAAAACTGGGGGAAATAATCAAAAGTGGAGGATATAATGGAAAAAGGAGAGGACAATAATGAAAAAAGGTAGGCAGAATAATGAAAATGTGGGGGATTTTTATCTCAAATGTGACAAATTATTCACAAATGTAGGAACTTCAGTAAAAGTCGTAAAACAACGGAATTTGCAGCCTTTTTGAATCGTTTGATATATTGAAGTGCCTATCATGATTTCCTGTAAACCCGGATTATTTCTGCTATTTTGATCCATTTATCCAATCAGGCCGTGTGTGATATTTTCCCCGGAATAAAGAGTAAAGGTTAAGGAAAGCCTATCTGTAGGAAGAAGGGGCTCCATAGAAAGTCCTTCGACATAGAATAAACGTAGCTTGAGGACATCCACAAGTTTTCTCTATTATAATATCACCAGAGTTTTCTTCAGCACTTTGGTCGGCGACAGGTCTGGGAACCTGGAATAGAGTCCTCAGAAGGCTCTTCAGCCAAAGATGAGTACCTACGTACGTCGCAGAAGCAGTAGAAGGACCAAACTGATTCCGACCCAACACATTTATGAGAAATGAAACACATTTTGAGTCTACGAAGGCCTCCTACCTTTCCTCAAATATTTGGATCCTTTTCATACTTAAGGAAAAAATGCTGGGATTAAATTCCAGCCCTAGCGGAAAAGATGCAATAAGTGCTTTTAGTGGATTTGGTTCCAATGAAAAAATTATGTTTAATTAACTTAGAGCCAAGTGCCACTCAAAATAGTGTAGGGTTTTGCAATCTGGAAATATTATATTTACAGCATATGTACGTACATTGCCTTTCCGGTCGCGAGCCGGAATGGCAAGTGCCTCAATGGCCACTTGCCCGAATCAAAGTGCCCGAATGTGTCATGTGCATTCGGGCACATGGCTTTTCGGGCACATGACGCATTGACACATTCGGGCAATTGACATTCGGGCTCGTGGCTATACTTCGGTTCATTGTGCAAATGAACAAATATAGATGTTGAACACAATTTCTGTAGTTTTTGCGCCGAACTTTTGGTACTATATACGAGGCAATTTTGGGGCTTATTGTTTCACCCCCATTTTAAAACATTCCCCCCTATTTCACAATATATTACCCCCCATAAAATAATTGCACACACATTTTTACTATTTTACTGACACTTTAAATTATTCACTCACATTTGTCATTATTTCCCAGTAATTTAGAACCAATACACCCGCATTGTTCAATATTTCACGCTCATTTTATATTGATGCGCACACATTTTTCAGTATTTCAACCCCAAATTTATTCATTACACAAATACTTGAAATTATATTAACCATATTTGAAATTAACTCACCGACATTTTTCAGTATTTCTCGTCCATTTAAGATCAATGCACATGCGCTCACAATTGTAATTATTTCACCAAACAGTTTAAATCAATGCACCCAAAATTTGTTAATATTTCACCCCAATTTTTAGTCAATGAACCAACATTTTGCATTAATACGACCACTTTATAAATCAATACACCCGTATTTCTTATTATTATAAATTATAATATAAATTATTTTACCCAGGTTTTTCATTATTTCTCCCACATTATAAATCAAGGCACCCACCTTTTTCATTAATCCACCCTTCTTTTAATTCAATGCATCCAGATTTTTCATTACTTGACCCTATTTCATATCAATGTGGCCACATTTTTCCTGAATTCACACCCTCCTTTAATTAATTCATCCATTGTTAGATACAGGTGTATATATAGAATAGAACCGGCGATTAGATGTTCTAGAACACTAATCCTAATTTTTGGCACAGTCACCAAGATACGAATTACTGCATCCCTGATCCCCAAAGTGTATTGAGCTCCAGGCCTCTGATTTTGGAGATCTAATAGAGATCCAATCAGCTTTCTATTGCATTAGGGAATTTGTGGTCAGTTCTATTGACATTGAGGTTCTATTTCCGGGGTAAGTGATGAACTGTGTAGAGGAACTATAACACATCCGTCCATCCCTTAATGGACCAGCCTACCCGCTCTCCGTCCCTCTAATTGAAACGAATGCCTTGGCCAAGGGCTTTAGAGACTCCCCGGGCTATCAATTCCATTCTACGGAAAATACGGGTATTATTCAATTCTGCCAAACTTCTTGTAGGCCGAAGGTCAGCAGAGGAAGCGTGTAGGATCCCCGGTCTCCGTAGATTGGATCCTTCCAGCACACACGTCAGCCTAACTCAATTCAGACGACTGCGAGATGGACAGAACGATTTCCCAAATATTTTATGCATTAGTAGTTACGTGGTTCAGAATCTATTTATTCCAACTTTTAAAAATAGAGCAGAGACGAGAGAGGTGACACGTGGAGAAAGTTTCTATTGGGCATATGTTACGGGCTGTTGTAGAAATTCGACAGTTGGTGCATATTTGTATATTTAGATACATAAATATATGGTTTAGCTCTACATCTTACGTTACCTACATACCTAAATCTGTTGAATTCACTAAACACGTTGGAACATATGGCTGAGCCAAAGGGGCACGTGCCCTGCCGTAACTTTCCCCTTCTTAGGCCCAATTTATAGATTTCCGAAACCCGTTAAATGGTGGGATGGGGCCAAAGGGCCAAAGGTTATGTTCCGCCTATTCTGTCCAGAAGTCCAGATATTTTTGGATTCCGGACGTCAGCCGTAACCAAACCATCGGACAGATATACGGATTCCGCTGCCTATGCTTTCCGTTACGGCTCAATGGAGAGCTAACTCAATTATCCGCCCATTCTTTCTCCTAAATCAATCCCGGGTACAATCTGCCTCAATCCCGCTAAAGGCCAATTATGGGTCCAGAGGCCAAATTTTTCTGCCAAATTGTTGTCACGGCCCACGCGAACCCTGCAAATGACGTCGAAACCAGCCACCAGCTTTTCTGCGAAATTATGCTACACTCCAGCCCCGAAAACGGCCAATCGGCGTCGAAACCAGCCACAAACGTTTCTGCGAAATTATGGTACACTCCAGCCCCGAAAACGGGCAATCGGCGTCGAAACCACCCAGAAGCTTTTCTGGATATATATATATGTCAAACCCGGAGACCCAAAATGGCCGATGGGCGTCGAAATTTACCACGAGCTTTATCTCTAAAATTATACATATGTTACACCCCAGCCACTAAATCGGCCAATGAGCGTCGACAGCAGCCATAAGCTTTTCTGCAATATTATGCTACACTCCAGCCCCGAAAACGGCCAACGGGCGTCGAAACCAGCCACAAGCTGGCATGATAAATTCTCGCAATGTAATTGTAGTCACCTAACCTAACATTATCTTATACATAGTATGATTAGAATTAGGTTGTGTTACCTCGAAGTTTTCGGAAAATGGTCGGATCCGTGAAAGTGCCCAACTTCTTCCGTCCTTTCGGCAACTTCTTCCGTGGTACATATGTACCTATATTTAGAGAAAAGAGAATTATAGAGCTAAACGGCGTTGAAATGGTCTGAAGTGATTTCCTGTCTCCGAGCCCCTTTATGGTCCCAATGCTTACTTTTCCCGTAAAACTGAGGAATGATCCTAAAGCGGAATATGGCCGTGCCTACTTATGCAGTACTGCATGGAACGGAAGCTGAGCCGGCTCAGAAAATCGGTCCAGCCGGTTCCAAATCTCCCTACGTTTTCCCATGTAGCTCTTCTGCGTCTTCCCGAAAAGCCAAGACTGACTTAAGTGGGGGATTTCGGGGATTTTCCTGACTTTTCTCATACGAAGTGAGAACAGATGGAAGCCAGATCCAAAGTAGGACCAAGTGGAGCAGAATACGGAAATCCGCCAGCTCTTTCATTTGATTGACTCAGGAGTCTCAACTGAAATCGGGGAAAATCTAGTGCATTCTAATGGTTTTAATCAGCATATGATACCAAAAGTCAGCCCTATCTGCTAGAATACTAAACCAAAATTGAGAAAAACTAGGTCAGGTCTGTGTAGGCCAAATCCAAGCCCACAGCTGTCTCTGATATCACCAAGGGCCAAAAATAAGGAAATATCACATTTCTGGGTCTTCATTTCAATTGTGTAACAATACTACATTCTAATTAGTTACAGAAATAACATTTGTATGTATTTGCATGAGTATATACAATGCTAAATCACACTTACCAGATTTTTGTTTTTTATCAAGTTACTACCCGAGTTATTTAGTAGATCTATAGTCCAGTCAAGTCTTCTATTTTTTGGAGAAAGCATAAAATTCTTTGGAGTAAATCTACGTCTTTTTTTAAGAAAGTATACACTTTTTTTCGGAGAAAGCGAACTATTTGCTACTACAGTATATTCCACTATTTAAAAAAATACTATTAAGTATAGTATACTACCTACGTGTTGTTGAAGATAATCCATTTTTGAAAAAATAAAGTCTGACTTTTTTTCAGAGAAAGTGTCTTAGCTTCCGACTATAAATTATTTCCCACTACTTTTATGGAACTACGCTTGACCTGGATACCCTGACCTATGGACCACAGGATTATTACTCTGGCCCTGGCCCGTACGTGCCAATAGCCTGCTTTGAGTCTTATTACTGTAGTTGCGAATTCGGAGGCTGGGTATATCCGTATCTGTAGGATATTGCAAAAACTTTTGTTCTCACCTCCCAACTTTATTTCCTCATCAAAAAGCCTTTTTTTTGCCTGCTCTTAGAGCTGATGGTTTGGTAGGAGAAGTTTCTTTTGGGCATCTCAGAGCTTGATTCCATAATAGGGAAGCCCGTCATCAAACTTTGGCTCACTTGACTCCGAAAAAAGATTGAGATACTTTATGCAGTTTTTGGCCTTATATCCTCCTGCCTCTACGCAGGAGCGTTGGAAGGATCTGGTCTGGAATTCAAGACATTCACACATATTAAATATTTCATAGCTTGGATTTTGAATACTATGTGTGGGTTGTCAACCCATCCATATTGTATTTAATTACATTTGTGGAGAAAGTGTGCTGGAATTCCGGAAAAATGTCGCCAATTTAAATTCCTGTCTGAAACTTGTTTCTATATATTCGTGTTATAGGGACAAGAGACGAGCCGAAGGTACGAGAACCTGACCAGCGTCTGTCGGAACGTTAACGGGATCCAAGACTTGAGGGAGTATGTCAAGTGCATGACGATCGTCCCGCCGGTGAATCAGAGGCATGCCTTCACGCTCCCCGTCCCTCTACTGCCCGGGTCAGACTCAGCCAATCAGGTAACGGATTTAATTATTAACAATTACCAGAAAAACGGATTTTAACGCGTATTCAAGCTCCCCAGGCCCGCAGGATCATTTTGATGTATCACACGCCATGGTATCATAGGGTTGATCTCTGATGACCTTTTGGTTCACGGAAGGATCAGATTAGGTAAAACCATATAGTTTTACTCAGCATGACCCGCTGGTCGATTCGATATGTCACATGACAGCCGGGTTGACCTCGGTTGACCTTCGGGGGTCACTGGGGGGTCAAATAGAAAGGGGATTTGGACAAAATACAATCATGGATTGTTAATTAATTATATTTTACTTGGTATTGATATTATTTAATTTGCCCGAATATTTAATATATGGTTTAAAATGTACGTATCACCGACCACTCCTTGCCTATGAAAGCATTATACTTATTCATATTTTTGTATATAGCTGCCTGCTTTTTAGTTAATGAATAGTTAGATGTGGATTTTTGTGATTTTGAGGACCAGTCCCATGTGCCAGTATTAAAGGACGAGGTTGTTCAGGACCGCCTCTCCGTCATTTCCC
>JAQFZY010002664.1:0-11243 GCA_034696285.1 Hypogastrura burkilli
TTTAAATGCAGTTTATGAGCTTGACTTTTTTCAATCGATTGTAATTAAACTGGTTCATTTCGCTTCTACGTCATACAGACCTTAAGCTAGTTTACCTTAGTGCTGAGTTAGCGCAAGGTTCAAAACAGGCACATTTTTTGAACTTTTGGTTCCATTTTTACCTAATTTTCCCCCCGGGGACTGACCCCGCCCGAAAATTCAGAAATTCCCCAGGGACTGCATCACTACTACGCACCCCTAAAAATCTTAAGTACTTAATGAGCTGGGCATTCTACATTTTTCAAACCTAACCCTCCTCGGCGCCTAGCCCCGACCGTTCGGTTTTAATCTAATAAATTCATCGCTTGGAAACTTTAGCTTTGTCCTAAATAAATATAGGCAGATTTAGTACAGCCAACACTAAAGGGTGGGTGGTGACATGACAGGGTGTTGGATGCCCAGTTATAAGGGGTGGTGGTGTGGTGACGATTAGTAGTTCCGTTTGATGAATCTCGCGAGACGGAAAGAATCAGTAGGTATTGGACTTTGAAAGAAAAACAGAAATCCTAGTCATACTCTCATTCATACATATGGTACATGGTATAGTCCTCATTGAATGCAGAATTGCATATGGAAGTGGGGTTGTACTCGTCACCACTGACACCACCCCACACTACCTTCAGAATATTCTATATTGCGCAATCTGTACAATTCTGACCTACCTCCCGGCGCGGCGCTTCGATCCAAGGGATTGGTTAGCTAAACAAATTAGTCAGTATTAACGTTTAAATTTAACATATTTAAATAGCGTTAAACATACTTTAGTACAACCGAAAGAAAAGGGTGGAGGATGCCCAGTCTTGAGAAGTTATGAGTTGTAATTGGTGGTGAAGGAGGGCAGCAGTGTCGTGGAATCTGTTGAATACCGAGAAAGAGAAAGGTGAAAGTGAAATAGAGAAATTAACTGTTTTACATTTTCTGCATTGTTCTAAATTCTAACATCAAACTTTAAATTGACAACCAAAAATAAATAAGTGATATCGTAATCAAAAGTATCCCAAAATCTTGTTACATGTGAACAGTTCATTCAATTAACAAGTAACAAATCAGTCACAAGTCAACTGTGTTAAATTCCGATCCGCCGTTTGGGTACTACTTACTAATTTTATTTTTTTGGCTTTTTTGTCAGCCCAGTGGTCCAGTAGTGGTCGCAGGCAGAAAAACACTTCATATCATAGGTAGTTTACGTTTTTATAATACCCATTACTTACGCTATTGCCTATTGTTAAATTGTATCCTTTTGAATGATCCCTTACATGCGAATATTGAAAAGTTGAAGTTGTATTTGACATACATGCTCTCACAGGATGGTCAAGTCGTCTGTGTAAATAAAGCCCAATATGCATAACCCCACCATCCATTCCGGCCCCTCCCCCTAACGTTCAACCTGTAACATGTGGACTTTCAGGAAATGCGACGACGAACGATGTACGAGTTGCGAGCTACATAAACTCGTCACTCTGCACTCGTCCTCGTGGTCATGTTTCGTACGAAGTTTCAACCTTGACCTGTCGCCCGTAGGGTTGGGGTTGGTTTAGGTCTATTGTCTACTTGTAAATAGACACGCTGAAACTATCAGCGTAAGTATGTATGTGCGTAAGTCTCTACTCCGTCGTGCTGTGTGCTGTTGATGCTAGCAGCCAGCCAGTTGTTCTCGATGGAAGACTACTTAGTGAACTCATTTTCGTTGTTAGTGTAAAGTGGTAGGGTACTACCCTGTCTGCAGTGATATTAACAGTGGTGACAGGCACGCCTGGTCAATTCTCAATTTGACCCAAAACATGGTGTTCACTCCGATACTTGGAGCAGGCCCAATTCGACAGAGGGACTGGGACTATTGTGAATTCAAAACAAAACCGTTTTATGTGTACGCTATTCCAAGAAGTAGGCACAAACATTTCTTGGCTCATGTTTGGCCTAAAGTAATCCGAAGCGGGTAATTAGGTTAAACTGGTGTAAAGGCTTCTAATCTCTGAAGGAGAAGACAACTGGAATACTGTTGTCCCAAGACACGAGAGTTTCAAGTCCAAAGTCATAATATTCGTTACGGAGAATTCGGACAGTGCAGCAGAGAGACAGCTCCAAGCTCGACACTCGATGTGTGAAGAATGAAGACTACAGCAGTCTGTTCAGCGTTTCAACTTACAAAGCTACAATTGATGTCGATGCGGATACGGAAACATGACTACTTCTCACGGTCATTTAAACGTACGAAAACGATGCTTGTACCTAGAAAAGGTTAGCGATCACTATCCTTGTTATCCTACAACCGGCAGCAGTTGCAGCAACATTTAATTTTATAACCGAAGAATATGATCTCGGTGCACCAGGGTGAATTTCAACTTGCAGTGTTTTACCAATTCCCCTACTTTCAAATTTAAAATGTATGTGTTGAATATTATCATTCGGAATTCGACATTCACTTATGACCATATTTATTGGCACGGGTACATATTGCTGTACATGTGTAAACAGTTCTCTGTCATCGTACAAAGTGATCGCACATCAACAATACCTTTGAATCGTTTAGACGAGTGGAAAGTTGGACGAACTCATGATAAATGAGAGAAACTTAAACTTACCCGGTTCGGGTACGTAACTCACCAGTGTTAGGTGTTAGGTCGTGATAATTATTAAGTAGTACTCAAGATCATTGGACCCGAGTTTAAGAGCTGCTCGGATTCGGCTGGATGCTGGACCACGCTCTCATAATTAATGAGTAAAACCTTAGTAAAACTAAGACCCTAAACCTAACTTTGCAACTTAAAAGATTTTGTTCAGCAACTAAATCTGTTTGAGTTCGTTGTGGGGTGGATTAGTAACATTGACCTTTTCATTTGGCTTAGTAACAGTAACACAGTGGTAATATTTTGAGTCCCGTGTCCCGTCTACCACAGACTGTTAACCACAGATGTATTAAACTCTAGTGTATGAACTACGAAGGCTATGAGAACGGGATATCGGATAATAGTGTCGTTGACTGTTCAGTGTGGCTCGTGAATCGTGACTAGAGCACCAGGAACTTATTTCCCGAAAGTATATTTTCAATGAATATGAATCTTCTACTGCTGCTGCTTAATCTGCTTAAGTGTAAACAAAGAAATTGGATCTACATCTCGGCTCTGGAATCACTAACGGGAATGTACATTTCCTGTCCTGTATGTATTGCATGACGAAATAAGTTATGTATTCTGATGGTAATACAGAATCGGCAATCCAATTACGGAAATGGAATGGATCCGTCTCCGTCTCCAGTATCCGCTTGTACGGAAGGAAACCCGTGGAAGTGGAATATTATGAAGAAGAACGATTTTCCAACGTCAACTTTGGTTTTAATTTACACTTCACTTTCATGATGACATTGGTTCTGGATCAGTCTAGTTAGTGGGAAAACGTTTGTAGTCATACTAGTTCTTTTATTAGGAGACTGATTTTATCTGCCCTATTATTGTTGCGTTTTGCATAAATAACTAGATATTTTCTAACGTTACAAGTACGGTAATATTTATTACCTAAATAATGTGTTGTCCTTTACAAACTCTACCTACAATTATAATGCCACAGGACTTTAATTATGATTAAGTACATAAGCGTACTCTGACAAAAAGTTACAAGTTAGATGTAGATGTAGGGAGCTTCAAAAATTCGAAATTGAATACCGACAACATGAGATTGGGTTTACAATTTTTGGGATTCATCCCAGTGTTTCTCATTGTGATGCTATGTTCAATGCATGTTGTTTGTTGTACTAATACAAATTGTGGTTCTCGGCGGAACGTCGAAATAGGAAGAGGGACAGCTTCACTATTGGCTGCGTGCAACTATAAGACGATGAGTAAGAAGAAAAATCGCCTGCGACCAGTATCAGGGCCGATGTCACGTGGGATCCGTGACAGAGGTCGAGAAACGAGGAGCAGCAGAGATGAAGGAAGATTCGAGCGGCGACTGTCCTTGAGAAATAAATCCCGAAGTAGGAGCCCGGTGTTGAGAAGAGCAGGCCTAAAACCGAGAGATCACGAACTTCGAAGAGAGAGGTCCAGGTCAAGAGAGCGACATGGTCCCACACGCGTTAGTATTGGTGGCGGTGGGATGGGTTTAATTGCTCAAGCCCGTGAGCAAATGAGATTGATGACGAGTGGAAAACTGAGAATGGACAGCCCTCCACATAGTTCTCGCCCTTTTCGAGCTACGGACGGAGACAGTCATCGAGATCGAGATAGAGGTCAGTCTCGGAAAGCTTTACAGGATAAGATTGGGGGTAAGTAAATGTAACTGTGCTCTTCCGGAATCAATTTGTGTATCATACGCTCATTTCCCGATCTTTAGACAAAAGGCGGCCTGAGCGAAGTTCAGCTCGAACCTCTTCTGCTGCAGCTCTAGGCCTGGGTGGGAAAAGGAACTCGAACTCCGTTTTTGCTGACCTGGATCGGGCTGTAAAGAAGGCGAGAGAAGTCCGGACTGGAGCAGCTGGAGGATACTGGAACAATAAAGTTCTGAAGGCTGAAGAGAAGAATCCAGATAGGTAACCGTAAGCAAAGAGCAGCTAATAGTCCATTGGAAAACAAATTGATTAAACAGATCCGTCGTTTTCACTTACATAGGTGGGGCCATAGTGGGTTCAAAGAAATGTATCGCCAGGACATGAAAAGTTCGCGCTCCAGTAGTCGTGAGCATAGAAAGCATGATCCTGCCCGAAGATCTCGCTCTAGATCCCGGTCCAGATCCGACCAACGCCGACGGAATTCAGGCATTCATCGTTTGGATGATCAAGCCCTAGACAGAAGGTCAGGGAAAGCGGGCCCTAGCAGGAGATCTAATACGCCGAATCGGGATCAGAATAGAGTCCCCGGCTTAAGGTAATGTTTAATATTCATTCTTTATCCCATCCCATCCCATCCTAGGTACTCACCAGAGATTCTGGTGCATAACACCACAGCCCTGGGCCGTAACATTGGATATCATATCATAACTAACAATCACATTCTCTGGGCATTTCCATCGTATTACCTGCTCGGACTGACATTAATACTCACCATGCCGATATTACTCACACGCACACCTACGCCATTTATGTATGTGTGACTGTGTTAACAAAAACCGTCAGTCGGTGAGTTTTTATTACTCCGCCTCCTTTCTGCTACTTGCCAATTACAGAATAAAATCACTCAGACTCGGAGATTTTAACTTTTAACGTCCATATAATATAGGATTAGTGGTAGAGTGTACGAGAAACCGGAAACTACAGATAGTAATCAGTAGTCAGTAACTTATATTGCTTGTTTGCTATAATATTCATTCTGTCGTTCTTTGCAAACTTAGGGTAAACGGGGGAAGGCACATATCTCCCCTTTTGTCGAGAAAGCTGGACAACTTCGTTCCGATGCAGAGCAGAAGTCGATCTGGACGGACCCGAAAGGATTCTTTTGATGAGAAGCAAACGTATTCTACTCGAAACGACACCAGATCAGGGCATGGTGTTTTTCGTCCTAGTAATCGAAATGAGGATAGTCGCACCCGGCAAGCCGAGTCACGACGCTCGGGCTCTGAACCTCGAGGTAGCAAGCGTCTTCAGAGTGTTGTAGAACTGACGGTCCCAAGAACTGGTAACAACGCAGAGTCGAGCGGTGGACGAGCTCGTGTAGCTGTGAGCAGGTCCGCCTCTAGGTCTGAGTCCAGTCGAACCCCGTCTCCTCAACTGAAGCGACCGCACTCTGGGACTGCAGACTCAAAAAATGTACGGTTTTACTACCTTACATATTCCTTGTTTTCTAGTTTCTACTACATTTCTAATGCTCATTCCTATTAATGATTAATACTTATCTAATTTTGACTATTGTCACTTTACAGGGTCGGAAACTGGTTCCTCCATCCAGATCAAAGTCGAAATCAAATCCTCGGTCCTCCTCTTCGGAGTCATCATCCGACGAGGATGTTCTTGAACTCCATCCACGAGATGGAAAGCGTAGAACACTCTCCCGTTCATCTTCGTCCGATGACAGTGAGACAGGGGAGTCAATGGGAAGGGAAAGTAGATCTACATCCAGCTCTTCCTCATCAACTGGAAGCGAGAGTGAGGATGAAAGTGACCGGCATTCTGTGGGACGGTCAAATGATAAGGACAGAAGCAGGAACAATCAAGGAGGAGGGACGAGTAGCAAGACAGTGGAGTCAAAACAGAATGGGAAGAATGGACACCGACAAGCTTCGCGAATTGACAGAGACTCAAGTGGGACTTCACCTCCTTACGCTGCTGCCAGTGGACGAGGAAAGGTCTTACTGAAGAAAGTCAACTCACCTAAATCCGAACCTAAGGCTGCTGAAGGGGCTAGTACGAATGCTGCAAAAAATAAGAAAGAGCTTGGCCCGGTGATTCCGGCTAGGAAGGTCAGTGCTACAAAAAAGGGGAAAGGTAAGCTGTTAGCATAATGCGTGTGTATTGAATTACTGAATACAGTTATAACATTGAGTTATCTCTGACGTAAGCAGAGCCTGCCTCTGCGTCGGGAGACTCGGAGAGCGAATCAGACTCTTCCTCAGAGTCGGAGGATGAGCCAAGGATGACTTTGTCAGAGAGATTTGCTAAGCTGACTCAAATGGGCTCGGATAAGAGAGAGTTTGCCAAGCCCGAAATCTCTGCAAATGACATCGATACTAAGCTCAAGGTTGTCAAGGATCTCAGGAATGCTGATACGAAAATTTATATCAATGGACACCCACCCTCCCGTGAAACGTGTGTACTTTCTAATTGCGAATACGCTCACAAATGTATGGGAAACATACCTACTGCATAGTCACCTTAATGCCGTCTTTAATTTCGTTACAGCAAAATCAGGCCAAAGAGCCCAGAACGAGGGGAGGGAGAGGCGAGGTACTCATCGGACGATCGGAGAAGGCATTTTGAGCGAATGACTCGGGACGAGCCAAGAGAGAGACCGGATGACTGGGCAGATGTCCGGGTTCGATACAGCTATTACAAGTAATGAATGAATTGAAGTTTTTCAGTCCCAAACTTTCTGATTACTTCAGCGTCGGATAAATTCCCAAATGTGACAGACTTAAGTAGCTCTAGCTACTTTATGTATTAACCTATATGTTTTTTTTATCCGCCTTTCTGTTATGCGCCGTTATACTCAAGAACCACTATAGAACTACATTTATTCCGTGATTTCCAAACTGTTTTGATCAATCGATTCCTAATTTGCCTTAATGTTAATTCCGTTTTGAATTTGACGAGAAGTGATCTCTTTCCTGGTCAAGATCAACACGTCTTGTAATCAGCACAATTTTTCAAGTCACGGGTCCATCGTGTTGAACCATATCACTAACCTATTTCCAACAGCACTACGCGGGCTGACCTCGGATAAGTCGACAAATATTCGTTGCAGCAGTCGTAAAAACTCGAGAACCACTCAATCGATCCAGAAACTCTTTTCACGAATCGAGTATATACTATTTATACTATATACTTAATATTTCATGCAGTTCTAGGAATGAGATTTTATATAATTTTCGCTCTCCGATACTACGTGGCCATGCCCATTACAATGGTTTATTTGTGTACTGTAGAGACCGAGGTTACTTTAATGAGAGGCCACTTACTCTGGATGAGTACGTCAAGTGGGAGGCCTGGTGGTACGAGTACAGGGACTGGCTTGACGGGGAAGGATATTATGACCAGGTCAGAAATGTGGATACAGATCCCCACTATGAGCCCAGCGAAAATCGTGCCGGCTGGAGACATGGCCGGGATGAGCATAGCCAAGGGGGACGTCGGTCATCTGGCACCTCACACCGGCGCCCTGTTCAACCTGAGCCACTGATGTCCAGGCCAATCACTTTTGGAGGCAGGCATGGGGGTCATAGCTCACAGTATCAAGACGTATCTCCAAATAGAATGGGGTCGTACCATGTCCCAATTTCCAGGAGAATTGGCCATGCAGCTGGGGGCTCACTTGTTGTGAATATCCGTCATGGGAACTATAGCAGAGGACGAGGACGACTGGCCGGCAGAATTGGAGTTCGTAGAAACTAAGTAACGGGTAGTTGATTCCTCACAGCAGCACAATACTTATTGCACGAAGGAAATTATCTGTGTAAAACCAGAGATTCGGATTTAGTAATTTCGAAATTACCAAAAATCACGTATTGACTGTCTAAATTATAATTCATAGATCATTATTTATTATTCCAATGTGCAACCTAAGCTAAATAGTATACAATACAACATATACATACATACATATGTAGGTATGTACATATGAAAGAACATCTAAATCAGAATCATATGTGTAAATAAAAGATACCGTTTACTATATCTACGCTCTATTCACGCATGTATAAAGTACAGGAAATTGGAGTCGAGAAACGATAGACAGACGCTACGCTGTCAGTAAGTTACATGGACAAATAACATATACCATCTAAGATCTTCTTTCGATAGAGTACTTCCCCTTTACAAGCTGAGCAACAGTAACTCGGATCTTTGCAGTGTCTCCTGTTTTTCGGATCCAAACCTGAATTTTAAAAAACTATGATTAGGGAACAAATTGCATCGATACTAGAACCTCCAAGACAGTGTTAAATTACTTACAGAGTCTTGGGATATTCCACATACAACTGCACCTGTCCGGGACATGTCTTTGCCTTCAATGTAAATGGGTTGTCCACGGTGATACCTGATAGACAAAATGTTAGCATCATGACGTTACATGAACTAGTACTACAACACTACTAGTGGATTTGGGCATCACATTTCATGAAACGTACCATCTCTTTTCATAAAATAGCTTTCCATCTTCAATCCGAATGTGCGTGGCCGGAACTGGAGACGGAGATTTCGAGTGAGATTTGGAAGAAGCTGACGAATTACCTTCTCCAGCTGAAGAAGAACCTGCACAAGTAAGATTTATGTATAATGAATAATGATTTCCAAATTGGGACACGTTCACTAGGCAGTTCAATCCTCTCATTTACCTTGCTCTGTTTGGCAGATTGATGCAGTAACTTTCCCCTTAAAAAGTCCAATCAGATCATCATCCATTTCTTTATCGTCCAGGAGGAATGTTATGTGTGACTGTGGTAGCTTTCTTCGTTTCTCTGGGAGTGGAGTAGGCTCGTTAGGACGACGCCTTAACTTTCTAGTAGACGTCGGTTTGGCCTCCGGACTCTCGATGCAAATTCCAATTGTGTACCGCTCATCCTCAATCACTTTCTTCTTCTCCTCAAACTCTGTTAACAAGTTGTCCTTCAATTCCACTTTCTTTACTTCAAATTCCCGTAAAGAGGCTTTCTTCTCGTCCATGAAGTCCCGGTCTATATTTTCTCGCGTATATTCTCTCCATACAGAGTTTAAGCTCATCCTGTAAAATAACAGACACTTGACGTGTTGTCACAACTGTTGGTCATTATGGCGAATAATATAATAAAAAATGCACTAACAGAAAAGTGCAAGACTACCTGAGCTGCGCTAGAAAGATTGAAACAAGAAACATACATTCCAGGTATAATTTTTGCTTTCCGTCTCAGGTCCTCCGTGCGTACATTAACGTGAATTCGTCTTATTACATGTTAAAAATTAAAACATCGTACCTAATTGAATCGGAGTACCTTAGCGGACGCAAAAATTATACCTGGAATGTATGTTTCATGTTTCTTGTTTCAATCTTTCTAGCCCAGCTCAGGTAGTCTTGCACTTTTCTGTTAGTGCTTTTTTTTATTTTGAATTTTTTTAAGTCCAACATTTTTTTAAGACAACTTAGGCAATTGGATTTATAGAAATTGTCAATGTTGTAATGAGAGTGATTTACTGTACTGGGTAGGTTTGCTTATAGTTAAGTAATGTACGCGGTTCATTACAGCGTAACAGTGATTCGGAATTACATCAATCGGCCTCACAGTAGCACTGTACTTTAGAACTGGTAGAATTCTGTACCCTCAAACTACACCTAGATACCTGGAACGACAATTCCCTATATAAACGTGTGTTAGGGAATTATGCTTAGATAGGTCATGAAAAGGTCAAATATCTCTGGACCCCTTCGACCTACAGAGGTCAAACTAAGTTTGTTTGAAAGAAAATAATGTGTCAATCTAGACCGCGTTTACCAATTTTTATGTGTTTTTAATTTTTCACGTACATTTAGCCATTTAGTCAGAAAGTCCACTTGTATCATTTGAGGGGGGGGGGAGGGAAATGCATACCCTACGGGTGGTAACTTTTTCCGTAAATAAATACGAATACTCCATTTCTCTGTTGTCACGGAGGCAACAGAGAAGCAAGTAACCTGTCCGCTCAGGGAAAAATACAGTATTTTCCAACGAGACCATACCTCTCCTTGTAGGTGGAAGTAAACTTTTCAACTCCTCTTACATAGTCAGGATGGACCCCATCCTCCAGTTGAGCTAACTGAGCCTTGATCAAAGCCAATTTCTCATAGTAAACTCTGAAAAAAACGAGACATATATCAACTTTTGATTTTATTGATGGAGATGCAGATGGCAGAAGTTACAGAACTCCAGTATCAGTATATTCTATACTGGGTACTCGGTAGCATGAGCGTGGCAGCATAGTGTTTTGGGTATTGAAACACCATGGAATGTTCCATAAATCGCCAACAATTTCGACTGAGGCACACTTTCGCTAACGTTCTAAACATGTTTACACGTTGCAATGTGCAAGCCAGATATTAAAAAAAAACATAAATTAACAATTTAGGAGGTCAGAAACAGAAAAAAAGTGCCCGGGTCTGTTCAAATGTTGGAGTTGGCACCGCATCAAAATTACCGATTTGCTTCAAATTTTTACCAAAAATACTACACGTGGCGTCAAGATTTATGGTCAAAATTTTTTTTCCGTAACCCTTCCCGTTTGGGCGGTAACCGCCCAAACACTTAAAATAACCCTTACTTATTCCCACGCAACCAAGAATCATAACAAAAATCTGTAATCTCAAAAAATCTCTTCCAGCATAACCCTGATTTTTTTCGGGTCAAAATTTTCAAAATTTTGGTCCCGGTAATGTTAATTTTGAAAAGTTTGGGCATTTTTAGCAGGTTTGCCCCAAACCAGTACAGCTAACTACCTCAGCCATATTCAGCGTAGAAATCAGCACTATATGATACAAAAACTTTCAGTTTGTGCTGGTTTGGGGCAAACGAGATATGATTTTTTGAAGTTTTTCATAAAAGTTTTGCCCTCGCTATAC
>JAQFZY010002665.1:0-11243 GCA_034696285.1 Hypogastrura burkilli
TCGCGTCGCTTTTCGTCGCATTGGCCGACCCCCCACCCTCCCTTTTTTGGCGACGTCGTTTATGGATGGCCCCTTACACTACCAAGTGACAATGACTCATCCGAACCTCGCTCAAAGATTCTCAGAAATCAAAGCTCACCCTCGCTCAAGTACTTCCACTATACGCTGAGGTACCCGTCCCCTAAACTTAAACTGTACTGTAATCTGTAATCCCATTTCCGTTGCGAATTATATTTCTGCCACATAAACAGAATGGAGCACTAAAGATAAAAACTCCATAATGTAAGCAAGATTTAATATAACCATAGCTAACGCCGTAATATCGTCCTAGCTCTCAAAATAGCACCCACGACGAGATTAAGGAAACCATTCCCTTCCCTACTCCAGTCTGTATCAGTAGTCCTTATCCAGCCTACCTCAAAAGCTATACTCTTTAGCAAAGTGTCGCTTAAAAAGCTTCTTTTCAGGAAAATACATAACACATCTTGACGCCGGCACATTCGATATTTCCATTTTTGTACTACTGGTGTCAAGGTAAGCGGTCCCATGTAATCATCCCCGTTGTCTTCAAAATTATTGTATACGTATAAAAATAATAAATGGAATATTCAATTTTTTTTTCACTATTTTTTTTTTAAATTGACCTCTAAGTCAGATGCTACTTTGAATAAAATGTGCAGCTATTGTGTCCACATATCAGTGAATACATCCTACTGCATTAGCTTTTTATGTTTAATTACTAATTCTGATACAGTAAAGACGTGAAAGTTTTTTGAAAACAGCTGAAAACTAAGTTGTCAAATTTTTTTGATTTTATTAGGAGTGGGGAGGCGTTGGAGAATGTATCAAGTAAAGCTGATCCGAAAGGCGATTCAGAAGGCTGCCAAGTACGGAGCCGGGACTATCGGGGAAGGCGTTAGCGGGAACACGGCCGTTAGTATTCTCTCTAACATTGACGCAGCCCTGAGCCTGGAGTCGTACGTCACGATGGAGGAGTTTATGAACGCCGCGGTCCGGGTTGGGTGCGCTCGTGAGGTCGGAGCCGCCCTCTACCGCGTCATGGCGTTCCTCCTCTGAGAAGTTTGACCTACAACCTACAGTCATGGCTTTAGTCTCCACATCATAATCTGCTTATAAAAATCACTTTTTATTCCCGCCATTATTGGCACAATTATTCACTTTTTTCACATGTTGGTAAACCTTCTCCAAAATTATTTCATGGAATTTGAAAGTATCTGCTCTTGTCGGTGTGTCAACCTTTAAGCCCTTATGTTCATCTTTAAGTTACCTTTTGAAATTGAGACAAATAAAAATTAAGCCATGCCATGATCTGCTTTAGATTTGTTTTGAACGTATTGTGCTTATTCTATGTAGTCGGATTAAATTAGAACCGGATCGTGATCGGTTCCTCGAACCGATACTCAAATCAGGAAATTGTTTAAAGGACCGTCTCTCATTGCTTAGTAAATATTTACAGGGGATAATAACTATGTATGTATAAAGTATGGAATACTACTACGCATTTTACAGGCAGAATTGACCCATACAAGCAAGAAATAGGCAGTATAAAGTGAATTACTGTTTGTAATAGCAACTAGCAGCTGCATGATGTAGTGAATAATATTCAGTAGATACCTTTTCCAGCATCTCTTTAGCTTGTTGGATGTCCATGGCTCGTGCTGCAAGGAAATATATTAATGCTATCGCTTATACTATAGTTATAAATGTAAAAGTCGTTTGAACTACAAAATCTGTGATTTAGAATGAATTTAAGAGCGCACTCTGTACTTTTACTGCTCGAATGAATTCTGCGAGCACAATCTGTACTTTTCGAATTAAATTCAGAGCACAAGAGTCTCCAATAGGTAGAACGTGCAAACATACAGAATGAGAGGGTAAGGTTCATCTTTATCAAAATATTATTTTGCTCTCTAGAGCTTTAAATAACCTGACACAATTCCTATGCCAAAATGAATACCTTTTTGGAACGTTTTCTTTTTTTTTTTTTACAGCTATTTAATTTGCTCGACATTCGACAACCAGATAAGAGATACATATATGATTTTACAAACGCTTACCACGTAGCCAGCGCAAGAGCAATAAATCAGTCTGATCCTCTTCTTTTACGTCCAAGCTTGAAATCACCTTCCTAAACTTTTCCACGAAATAAGAAATTAAAATAGTTATTCCATTAATTCTACAGTTCTGTCAAATGTTTAACTCGTGTGGCCGTGTGATTATTTCAAGACAAAAGTTAATTTAATTTGTACCTCTTGTAAAACAGAAATTTCTTCAGTAGTAGGAGCAGCCATGATTGTTTAAGAAAGTACCCAAAACCTTTCTGTATGTCCAGTAGTGAAGTTAAGGGTTAAGTAATGCTGAAGGTTTCTCGGTTTCTGTAATACTGCCTGGAATCATCTTACTGTAAATTGAACATGTATGTATCAGTGAGAATTTCAACAATGCCTAACTGTCGGATATATGTACACGCATTGTAAGTTGTAGGACCTTGAGGGTTATGGCCTTTCTGGCGAATAAGCTACCAATGAATAGCTGGTGCCTCTAGAACCGGTTTCCATTCTTGACTAGGAAAGGAAGGAATCAAACAGAAGTTTAATGAGTCAATTAAATCTGTTATGAATGAGCTGGAGATACCTACTAAATTCCCTCGCAGAATTATAGCATTTATTCAGATTCATTCAATTGTGTAGAGCTAATTCCGTTTCGAAAGAGAACCGTAAGGAAAGGAAGGTTTTAATTGTCAAGAACATAACGTAATTCTGCTTTAGATGGTAGACCTATGTACATATTGTGTAGTGTACAGTATGTCTACCTAGTATGTAGTTCTGTCTTAAATTTTCTTTTTAATTGAGCTTGCATTACCAGCTTGCATTTGAATTTATAACGTGTATAGTGGGAGGATTTCAAAGATGTAGTCCTATGTAGTACGCTAATAGTGTAGTTTTACTGCATTTACGATATTTCAGTTCATCATGATTAACAGAGTCATGGTCCATAGTACAATGCATAGAAATATATGTAGCTACAGAATTATGGAATATGGGATCAACCTGGAGTTCGTAGTACTACATATGTACTTATGCGCGAAAATTTCATTCTGTTTGGTATATATGTATAGACTTATAATTAAACGTGACCCAAATTAAAATAAATAAACAATTTGGATGTTGATATCTGCGTTACCTACGCTGCGAAATCCGCTTTTTAACAAATAATTCTGTAGCTTTTTTTAATTTTATATAGTACCTAGTCAATTAACTAAATAATTAATATATGCTGCTCGATTGGAATATTTTAAAATATTTAAGGTAAAAAAAAATATACACAGAAGTCATTTATTTATTTATTTATACACCAGAAAAATTACTTAAATTACAATTTAGTTCTTTGCACAGCATGTTACCTTACAAGGGACGACGAAGGCAAGCAAAGTTATAATATTTACCGTACGAACAACGTCGTCAGAAAGTCAGAATACACAGCTCAGATATACAAATCAGTCGCCCAGTTCCGGTCCGGCCAGTCGTTCTGGGCTTCTATTTACTATCAATTATCCCAAATTGAGCATTTTCATAATACTAGTAATACTAGAACTAGACCAAGTGAATTATTTTGCCGGCTCCACCGGTAATATTTCCAAAGCTTATCTTTGTTTATCATAGATCCCATTCTATTTGTATTTTGATCTTTAGTTGATACCTCTTCACTTATTTTTTCTACCTAATGTGTGCATATCTATCTTCAGATACCATCATAGTTTTGCTAAATACCTAGAAAAAATCTTCACTGTGTTCTAAATTTGTTTGTCCACATACGATTTCTAGCTCGCAATTATCCTATTCGGACCCTAATCCTGATAGAACATCAGCCACTGTGGCAGCTCCAAAATGAATAAATCTTGACCTCATTCCCATCAAGGTAATACACGTCAGGAGTCATAATATTATTAGTGTGCTTTGGAATGATTTCTAAAAAAGAGCTGAAAGTTGTCGAAAAATTTGCTAGGTTGTGCTGCACATTCAGATTATTCCCTTTTAGCTGGGATCAAAGTTCGGGACAAATTGTTTCTAGTTTAAACGGTACGAAATGGACAGATTGGCTCCCTTGGTTCTCCCTCCCCTTCCATGTCTTCTATGCAACTTACATTACCTACCACATTTACCTTGAGACCCAAATTGGGGCAGGTCTCAGTAAATTACTTTTGCATCTTATTCACACCTGCGTCCACATACTCCTGGGCTCCTTTGACTGGACCCTGATCTCCAATCACGGTGAGATCTGCCAAATGTATAATTCACTGGGCTGGTTCACACAGGCGCAAGGTATGCGAAATTTTAAAAAAATCCGCTTTTAGTCTAGAATCAAAATTGCTATATTTAAAAAATAAATAATTTAAGATATATTAATTCCAATCGGACAGGTTATCAGCTCCTGCACGAGGAAGACCCAGAGCCAGGCAGATACATTCGGGGCAAAATATTAACCTTACTTCCACAGTCTGACGCAGTAATAATATTTCTCTTTGGATGTTCCTTCTTAGCTTCACGGAAGAGCTCAAATTATCTCTACAATATGTTCCGTGCGGAGGAAGACGAATCGTATTTAATACTATTCGTATTTGCTGCAGTCGAATTTATGATCTTGGGCAAGATCTACGTCCTTGTGAATCACGTCTTTACCTTTCAGTTCTATTATATTTTTACCACACGATTTTGGCTGAAGAAACTTATTAAATTTAGGTAAGAATGTTCGTGGAAAATTATATAATGGCAAATTTCCTCTTTTTCTTTTAATGAAAAACCAAATATAATATGTAATTTAAAAAATCTAGATCACAAGATCCAGACATTCGTCCTGAATTGGAGATGAAGATACTTAAAATCTACAAGTACCTCTACATTATAAATTGCATGCATAACCGAGTCTGGTACGCCCTCCTGCTCCCCGTCTTGAAATGGTTGATGATGGTCGTTCTGACAATCTGTCTCTATGGCACCATACGATTCGAGAGCTCCGTTAATATTATTCTTTACGTCTTTTGCCCGATGGTGGTGGGGTTGTTCGGGGTAATATTTATTGTTGTGCCGCCACTGTACGCCTCTCTCAATCGGCTCTCATTTGACGTCACAATGATGAGGAGGGTAGCATTGAAAACCAGTGCCGGCCTGCCGAAGGGCACGTCCGTGGAGCGGAAGTTACGCTACCTGACGCTTGCCTCTACAAGGCCACTAAAGGTTGAAATGGCCTCCTTGTACTGCATGGAACGATCGACGGGCCTGGTCTGCCTGATGTGGACCTCGGAAGTTACGGTCTATGCACTCCTCACTAACCAGTTTAGGGATAATTAGGTTGGTGGTGAAATAAAAAAGGTAGTAGCAAAATATCCTAATTAATAAGTTTTTTTAAGTCTAAAAAAAGTGAAAATAGTATATTCGGTTTACCAGAATAATTTATTTTTGTACTACGCACCTAACCCGACTTATTCTAATAAATAGTCAATTTAAGGCTCCATATCAATAATGAGCTTACTTCAATTGTTTTAGCAGCTGGAAGGTTGAAATTTTTGATAAACTATAGGTAGGTAAATATGTACATAAATATTGCTTTCAGCGACAATATTTGAGCCTAATGCCCCAACAGACCAATCAATTTTGAGTTTATCGCTGGAGATTTTGCCATTTCTGACTCAGATATTTTACTAATTCTGGCTCTAACCCGGAGACTCCATCTTGCAACAGATTCTTCGGAACTTCACCTCGTTCAGTTGTTTCGATATTTTCAATCCATTGCAAATATGCGAGCCGATTCAGTTCAGTCTCCTTCCGGATTGCTTTTGAAACTCTTTCACTCCCACGCTTCCATCCGGCAACTGCCATCCTTATGTCGCCGATCTGAGCCGATCCGGAGTGTTCCCTGAACTTGAGAAACGTGGCGAAGTGCTCAGAGTTGAAATAGGCGAGGCAGTAGGAAAGGCCCGGCACGTCCTTCAGCGTATTTATTATGGAAACGGTTTCCCAGAGGGGTCGGACTTCCATGTCCTCAGTAATGCTTCTCGTTAACGGAAAGGCGGACCCAGGCTTATTATTTACGCGGACTTCAGAAGTTCCTGTTAGATCAATATATTAGTGTGTCAAACTTAGAAATGCCTACAAACATTACCTGTTATAATTAACGTGATGTATCGGTATCAGGGGCGTAGCGCGAGCAAGGTTTCGGGAGGGGTCCAAGAAATTAAATACAATTCCGCGCGTAGCGCGTTAAGACTTGAACGTATTTGTGTAAAGTTTTTACTGGTAATTATCAAATCTTCAGCCGAATTGACAGTTAAACTCATAAAAAATCGAAATTTTGGCGTTGTTTAGTCTTAAAAATTAATTTTTAGAATTCGAACCGAGTATTTTTGTTTTTTGTCCGACATTTCGGGAGGGGGGGGGGGGGGTACGCCCCTTATCGGTATGATCTTCATTTGCCATTAAAAAAAAAGTCTATAACGGAACCCGCCTTCCGTTAAAATTAATATTCTTTTCGGCATTAAACTATTTCATATTGAAACTCTTCCAACCTGCGACATCTTCCAGAGAGTCTATTGTAACGATCCCGGGCACAAAGTTGTATAAGTCGACAAGTCCAACCCTAACGTTGAGATCCACGTAGTGAAAATGGCAAACTAGGCCGTTCTTAACGTATATAGCCCAGTGGGAGTAGGAGATCCGATTGAATTGAATTAAGTCTCCAGGCTCAAGCGTTGCTAAAAATGCCTGAGTGTACTTAGTCCAGTTTCCAATCCGTTTGGATAGGCTTGGCTCTGGAGTCGAGCCGCTGGAGTTATTGTGATTCTCCATTAAATCGTATGAGCACGAAAGTATTGAAATAATTCCGTCTGGGGCTAAAATGATCACTGTCGATGTAGTACTGGGTAAAAAGCCTGTTGAAATGCCAGCTATTGTATTCTCCCCTATTCACAAATTAGTAGTACATAGGTAATAATGGAAGGTATTTTGCCGCTCCAGTCTTGATAAGGATAATGATTTTTTAAGGTGCAAATAACGTTATGTAATGTCTTGTTTGACTTAGTCTAGTTTATCTAGTTCTAGTCCAAACAACGAGTTAATAAATATTTGATAATAGGCTCTCTCTGCCGAAATTATGCATTATGCTATGGATGAATTGTTGTTATCATTTTTCCCTAAGCACGTTGTAAGAGATTTGCAGTAGTACAGTTACCTCCATATTTACTAACTACTTTGTTCATGAATCATATGTAGTTCACAGTTGATTGACTTCGGAATACAGACGTGTCAGTAAATTTAAATGTAATATCTACAACTACAGGACAATTTTGCTCCAAATATAAGCGCAATGTTTGTTCCCTTCTAATACAACATTGAGTATTACTGTATTTTCGCGTAGTAATTAGCAGGATTAAGGGAGACTATAATCTGGGCGTTAGTCATACGCATATACGTTAAAACATGTAATTGAATGAACATCCTCTCTCTTTTTTACATATCGTTTTATAATGAAGAAAACAATGGAACCTTTCCGGATTCGGACTAGTCAAATTTCGAAAAGTCGTAATTACGGTTTTTGGCTGGATTCGACGCCCGCTGGCCGTTTTAGAGGTTGGGGAGTAGCATATACATGAAGGAACTACACAAATAGTGTCATAATTTTACTAGCAGATTATTTGAGTTAATTCAAATTGGGCTATTCTCTTGCTAAACATCGACCATTATAATTTAAACGATTATTTGACATATTTAGTTAATCGAATCAGTAAATAGCCATCGAACAATTTACAATACATAATCAATAACTTCGTACACAATACAATGGCATATCTAAATCGACTTATAGCTACGTACCAATCACATGCATCATCGGTATGACATATGTGATTAAGGTATTGCTGATACGTCGTAATTTAATAAGATTATTACTTATTTTATTATTTTATTATTAATTATTTAATACGAAATTTGATATTTATGATTAATGTGCATTAAACACATAAACCAGCCAACTGATTCCATAAGGAATTATGACCTGTCATGCTAGGGCAGACAGTTTGGAGAAGGCTGTTCTAGAGGTCAACTGACTTACAATTACAAAAGAATGCGACCAACAATGATACGTCTTACCTTGTTCAGATATAAGTAAAGCAATTTCCATTGCAGAAATTAGTGACACCTATAAGGTTCAATCCCTGTTATACCGGTTACAGTTCCTTCAAAAGTTCGAAACAGATTACAAGGCTCTTTCCTTAATGGTTGGTAACCAGCAACCGGACCGTCTTCTTCCCAACGAACCGTACGAAAACCAAGAACGTGTTTCGCTTGAGCGTGATGACCCCGTCACCTACCTTAAATGTAAGTGGACGACAAGTGGCATAGAATAAGCGCTCATACTTTGTCAAAAGCTTTGCCCTTGGGCTATCCCTGTATTTCTGCAAATATGAAGCCCTGTACTCGTCCGAAGCTTTCCTCAGCTGGTGAACCGTGGAGCATCCCAGCTTAACCAACAAGGTTGTCATGAGCAGGAGTGCAGTCGTTAGAAGGAGCACGAGGGGAGTGAAGGAGGATCCGAATCGGATAAGGCAGAACAGAGTTGTTATAATAAATATAAGACCTGCTGCGTCGTAGGCTGGCATTAAGTAGTGGACGCGCGCTACTGCGTGGTTATGAAAGATTTGGAGGATCCGGTAGAAGTGCCGGCACTGGAGCTCCCGGTACTTCGTTGTGCTTGGCCTCCATCTAAGAATAAACAAAAATAGTATCTATTAGACTTCTAAAGCAAAAACAAAGTAGACATCTTCAATATGTGAGACTCCGTCCCCGAAAACGGCCAGTGGGCGTCGAAACTAGCCACAACCCGGAATAGCGACTTTTGAAGGACTGTAGTAATCTAACCTAAAGTAAGCTAATCTAACCTTCCTTAACCTTAACCTGATAGTTCTAATTATATTTAGGTTACCTCGAAGCCTGTTTCGGGTAATGCTCGATTGTTAAAATTAATGCCACAACACACAACAGTTGTGTCGATTTCGGGACTGGGACAATACTTAAATTTTTCTGCTTTTTTAAGAATTTTGACAATATGCGCTTCCTGACGGTTCAGCTTAGGGACTCAAATTCAATCAATAAAAAATGTCCGTGATTTGACTTATTCCTAAAGTATAGCTCTGAACCAGAATGTTATGCTCTTTCCACTCAGGCAATTCTTTTTGCAAAAGGAATCTAAAATAAGTTTTCGATTGTTAAAAATATCTACATAAATACTACAAAATACACAATCGGTACCAAACTATACTTCACCGTACCTCATTTGCTGGAGCCAGAAAAGCGGACTTAGAACCTGCATGAAGTGACGGATAGCGATTTGGAGGAAGTATATAAAGTCCGGCGCATAGGCGCAGTCAAGAATGATTCCAATCACAAGATTCATCTCTAGAGACTCAGCTCGAATGTTGTGAAAGAGCTCCTCACACTGATACAATAGAATTCCAGTCGGGATCCATGCCACGTACGTAATCCAAATAACAAGGAATAACAGCGCCTCAAAATACGCCGCCAGATCATCTTCAAAAGTGTGCGCCGAAATCTTGAAGAATTTCGCTATAATAATGTAGATATACATTTTAGTTACACCATTGCCAGTTTTTTTCTTTTATTTGTCAACTGGTCTACTTGTATTTAAATTACCAAACTCCTTGTTGTGGACCATAAAGGCGTTGAAGTAGGTCCGGGCACAGTCATGGAGGCACAGCAAGTAGATCTCATTTGCCGAGAAGAGGAGCGCTACTGACATGAAGGAGTAGCCCACAATAGCCTGCGGCGCTGTGATTGGGCGCATACAAATATTCCAAAATATAATTGAGCATAGAGACCAAGTTCGAATTTGGGCCAGGCATACGCGAGCTTGCCAAATCCTATGCCGAACGGGAGACAGGCCTTCCATAATGTCTAGCCTTGGGTTGTATTTTTCTGGCCAACTAAAGGTATAGTTACCGAGCTTGACCATTAGGAGTGATACTTTAATTGTTCGCTTCGAAATCATTGTGATCGATATTTCCGTCACAATGCGGGTAGGTCAGAATCCAGAGTGCAGGACGTTCTTCTTGCCCTGGTTGCACAGTAGAAACTCAACAGGAGTCCGTTTACCGGAAATAATAGGTTAATAATTAACGAGGTAAGGAAATAATTGGTTTGTTCCATATTTTATAAACCTGAGGCTGAAGTTAATATGTAGAGCCATTTCATGGTCAGTGGTTATGAATAATACAAGTGAAATTGGAATTGTTCTTGTACCTACTAATATTTTCAGCAGAATCTTGAATCTTGACTCCACCAAAATCTCCACTAGCAAGCACATACAACGAAATCGATGTGTCTGGTTACGTAGTATATTATAAATTAATTCGAACTTAAACAGTATTGTCAATTAAATTATGAGCTGGTTTTCACTGCTACATTTACATTACATACAACTGAATGGCTTTGAGAACATGCATAGGTACGGCGCTCTCGTGGACTTTGGTTTAATATTAATCAATATTTTTTATTGTCTGCCAGCTTTTCACGGGCCAATAAATATTAAATAAAGGGGAAACAAGTCATTTTGAATTGAGTGCTGGGGCATGTATGTTATATGGTGGGGCGGGGAAAGCCTATGTAATGCTGCGGTAAATGGATTTTCCCAATAATGAGATATTCACGGCGTTCAATTATTTAAATGTGGGCTACTGTTGGTTATAATGTCCTACTAGGTTGAGTTAGGCCACGACGTATTTAACTTATTTATTCCGTTATTATGTCATAACTTCATATATGGCTTGAAGTGTCAGTAGATGTATTAAACCAGGATGCTTATGCGGGGGAACCATCTCGGCGTATGTTATGCTGTGCAAATTAGTCGTAAGAGCGTTTCATATCTCAAATATATTGTATTAAAAAATATGAACTCATTTGGGACGTAGCTTGTGATTTGTGATATTTTGCGATCCAAAGGTGATACTTAGAACTATTTATGAGATGGAATATACTGAAACTTAGAACATTTATTGTTAACATATTTACGTACATATATTTATATATACATATGTATAATTTTCACAAAATTAAAATATAAATCACAGCAATGAATAACTACTGTAAGTGGAATTAATTGTAGAGCCCTGGACCCTGGAGTCCAAAGTCCAAAGTGCAATCTCGCAGGTCCGGCTA
>JAQFZY010002666.1:0-11242 GCA_034696285.1 Hypogastrura burkilli
CAAAATCGGCTATAATTTTATAATAGTTAGACAAGTAACGACCTCGCCTTCGGCTCGTGTCTTATACTTGCGCACGCCGCTCCGCCGCTTAGCGAGGTTGGCTCTACTCTACGCTTGGAACGAATTAGTACAAATATTTGGTCAATAGTCAAGTAGTCAATAAAGCGATTACCTAACCCTAAAAGGTGTGGTGTTAGTAAGACTAATGCCGTATTTAGGCATGGGCCAATAGGGCTCTAGCCACCCCTAACTGGGCCTGAGTTTTGATTAGTGCCGTGGTGCTGTTATTTGTGATTTATAGGCAGGTTGCGATGGACCATGGAGGAAGGAAAAGTGCAAACAATTTCGTAAAATATTTTTTTAGAAAATGTGAACAAAAGTAAAAAAATATCCGTTGCGAAGGGCCATGTGCCATGTTTTTTATTTTTTAAGGGGTGACCCCTTGACTCTAAAAATCCGATATTCACACTTTGTCTTTGTATTGGGCATAACTTTTTGTGGGATTATTTTGGTGCGCGTACGTTGAGAAATGCGACCAGGATCCATCAGACAGAGCAAAATCAGCTGTAATTTTATAATAGTTAGACGAGTGAGAAAGACGCCTACGGCTCCTCTCATATACGTACGTTAGAATTATGGCAGAACTAGTAGCCCATGCACCAGAAATTCTGGTGTAGTTATAATGAATCAAGTAACAGCAACCATAAATATAAGTTAATTTTTCGATGAAAAGTTGTGTTTTATTCTTTTTTTTAGTTCGTATCATCAGATTGGCTTTTAAGGTTCCTCCTATCCCATTGCAGCCATACCATTTCCCATACCAGTCATACCACTTCCCATACCAGCCATACCACCTCCCATTCCAGCCATACCACCATACCAACTATGCCATACCCATGCCATACCAATTATGCCACCTCCCATACCAACCATGCCACCTCCCATACCAGCCATACCATCTCCCATCCCAACCATACCAGTCATACCACCTCCCATACCAACTATGCCACCTCCCATACCGACCATGCCAATCCCATACCAGCCATACCATCTCTCATACCAGCCATACCATCACCCCTCCCAACCATACCAGCCATACCATCTCCCCTCCTAATCATACCAGCCATACCACCTCACATCCTTACCCATACCATTCATACCAGCCATACCATCTGTCATAACAGCCATACCACCTCCCCTCCCAACCATACCAGCCATTCCACCTCCCATTCTTACCCATTCCAGGCATACCATCTCCCGTACCAGCCATACCCCCTCCCATAGTACCAGATATATCACATGCTCTAAATTATACTATGAAATTTATGAACAAAAGAACAAGTACGAAACAGGAAGTACCGACTTAACTTAAACTCAACCTCAGACGGAATGATTATAATGCTCCCTTACTCCTGACTCCAAGCTTTACCTGTTAGAAATCCACTAAAGCTTAATTAAAGTTGGTAAAACTAATTAATTGAACGACACATCCAGTTCAAATGTCTACAACCGACGAAAGACGAAAAAAAAAGATACAAATCGGGCCCGGAATAAGAGCGACTATAGAGGTCATTTACCTACTAAAGACTTGGCTTTGTAGGCATAGCTGCTGTATTATCCCCACATGTGAAACTACTACATGGCAGGGACATTGTGAAAGAAAACATAAATCCTATACGCGCGTATGTTGCTATGGGCGACTAAGACCGGCAGCGGATGGGCCCGTTGTTATTATTGTTTACTAAACACTGACAACTTTCAAAAATGCTCAGTTCGTAGCTCCGCCCCCTTTGCTTTACCGACCAGAATTACAGAACGAATAACGGTCATCAGGGAGACAGTGAGAGAAAGACTAACTTATATAAGAGGATGAAATAATAAAAGTTAAGCTAACTTGGAGTATTAACATTTTTATTCTAGTATAAATGTATTGAGAGCATGATACTGTAGTGTAGTTTTCTGGTTTTATATCAGTATGCAGTATTTAAGTTTGAATTTGCTCTTAGAATCAGGTGCACAAATCCCATTATTCAAAATTCATCGCTTCCGCCTGTGAAATTTCAAAACACAGCACTCAGAGTCAATAAATATTTGAATGAGCGCAGGCTCCTCCGCCTCGGCTCCTTCTTCTTGTCTGTGCTCTGAATTTCAATCCAGGGCCCAACCAACGAGTGTACAAAAGGCGACACGTAGAGGGTGCTCGACGTATCAGGTCGTACTTCCCCTCCCTAAATCCCATTGTAGTATGCAAACTATACAGCCACTTTTAATTATATTTACTATGTTTTGAGTTTATTCTCATACTGTTTGCACTTGTTTACGATGACTACGAATATTTAGAAACATTTATAAGAAACCATTATGCACACAGAAAGTGGTTAATAACATATACACATTAAAACAAAATTATTATATTTAGTCCAAATCCCCCATCTCTATAACACTGGGCGGGATCATATTTGCGCCAAAACATCTAAGATAAACGTCTCAGTGGCTTCAGACTAAACTTTTGGCATAGATTCTAAAAATAGAAGGCTAAAGTTTGGCAAATGACTCTGACCCCTATACCCGGGGGTCAAAGTGGGTGGAAAATAGCTTTTTGTGAAAATGTCCAAAACTATGACATGTAGCAAATCAAATTGACCAGAATCGTATACTGAGTGTTGAGTGTTACTGTATGGTTTGGCCCATGATTTGTCCTGTGCATACCCCACCGGTGACCCCTAAATGTTACCCACTGTCAACCTGACCACTCCATGTCATATGGCATCAAGGCTGTATTTAGGATTGGATTTTGGGTGGGGCACCAACAACTGAATATGTAATGCGGCGAAATTGACGAATCGATTTTCCGGCCTATGTGCAGGCCATACAGAGTTATACGCTATGAACTTTTTCGATGTTGATATCTCTTCCGAAACTACTGAACGGCTTTGGGTGTTAACTTTATTTTTTAATTTTACGTAAGGTTATTCGCCACAAACAAAAACCGCATTTTTGTAATAAAACAAAATGCCCTGGTAGGAATCGAATTCGCGATTCATGGCAGAGATGGCGTAGGGGTCAGTAGTATGGAGTCAAGAGTATGAGCTACAGGGGCCAGGCCTAGTCACGTGGGTATGTGAGGGTTGGCATTCGAGCGTAGAAGTGGGGCCTAATTTGATATTCATCGAGAGTAGAACTTGGATCGGGTTTAAACAGTCCAAGTATGGCGGGCGGTGCTGAATTTAATTTATTTAACACAATAGCACACGAATCTGTTTTGCCGGCGGCGCTAATTCCATTTCTTTCGGAGTATAACACTTAACACTCCAATCAAACTAAGGCGGGCCTAGTGGTACCTCGAAGGTTAAGATCCATAATTCAATGAGACCGCTAGATTCAGTACAAGTCAGGGGATCCGAAACCCGAAACCGTTGTTACGTCAAATTGACCCCATGTGACACTTACGGATCCCCCGCCCCGGGGTCATGGGTACACTTGGTCAAAAAACAGTGTCATATGTATTTATAGTCCGCTGGCCCGTATTCGATCATTTTGATATCTCACATGACAAGGGATCAAATAACGAGTCAAACCATATATGTACGTAGTTACATTCCCCTAAGGCCGGCCGGTCATTTTCATATACTATATGACATAGACGGTTTGGGTTGTTATTTTTGGGGTCATCGGGATGGGGGTAACAGCTTTTTCAAATCATGTTTTCCATTCCATTGTGTGTAATAATGATACGGAGTCTTGGACTAAGTATAATAATATAGAAGTATAGAATATAGTATAATATATATAGTAAGAGATATCTGTTCCGGCTTTCTTAGCCTCTATCTTTAGCACGCGGGATTTGATAACCGCACTCTTGCCTAACCTTAGCAAGTCGAATTCAGCGGACACCTTGGTGGATCAGGCCCGCATTCGTGCTTGTATGGAGAAAGAGTCAGGCGCATGGCTCAACGCCCTTCCTTGCCCTCATCTTGGAACCCTTCTGGATAATGACTCGGTACGGATAGGAGTGGGCCTGAGGCTTGGTTCTAAACTCTGTGAACCACACATTTGTCATGGGTGCAATGGTCAGGTCGATAAAACGGGCTTCCATGGTCTCAGCTGTCAGAAGATTGCTGCAACAGGTAGGTTCTCTCGTCATTCCGCCCTGAATGACATCATAAAGAGAGCCTGTGCTTCGGTTAATGTGCCAGCAACTCTTTAACCAGCCGGCTTGTACCGCGACGACGGGAAGAAGCCAGACTTACCCTCATCCCATGGGCCAAAAGAACATGCCTCCTCTGGGAGGCCACGTGCAGGGATACTCTAGCGAAGACCTACTTACCGCTAACCTCCCAGAAGGCTGGTGCTGCAGCTGCAGAAGCTGAAGTAAGCAAACGGTGGAAGTACCAGAGAGTATCCGACCTTTACAAATTCCTACCTTTTGAGGTCGAGACCATGGGTTCACTCGGGGAGGAAGCCAGAGATTTCATTCGTGAGCTGGGCAGCCGCCTTCAGGATACAACAGGTGAAATACGATCTACCTTGTTCCTTTACCAACGCATCAGTATCGCTATTCAGCGAGGGAACACAGCTAGCATTCTGGCTACGATTACCTCGTCAACTGGTTTATATGAAGTATTTAATTTGTGAATGACAATTTGAAGTGTAAAATGTAAATATTTTTTTGTTAAAATAAATTGTTAGATTTAAATAATGCTAGATAATATATTGTTAAATATTGTAAAGAAAGTTATTTACACATAGGTTCAATCAATGCAATTATCTTCGAGATATTAGTAGCCATCGTATACACTTATAAATAGTATAAAAATAGACAGTAAATATAGTAAAAACAATAAAAATAAGCTTACGGTTTTCATATAGCCGCATGGGACAATGGGCTTTTTTGCCGAATCGGACGACCTGATGATTCGCACGTCCTCTGCGTACCATTGCTTGAACACCCGTTCCTGTGTACCTGATTTCTAACACAGAGAGAGATGGAAGTGCAAAGACAAGAAGGGCGAATTTTTCCTTCCTCCTAGCGCATGCGTTGGAGGAACGGACAAACTTCCCCTTCAGATCGAGTGACAATGCTATAATTACAAAACATTACGACAGAATATAGACAAAAAGTATGCAAGAACAAGAACCTACAGATCTTAGTTTCACAATTCGTAAATAAATACTACCGGGCTGCCAGGCAGTCCGACACGGATTTTCGTCTCCCCGAATTAGTTACTTCTCCAAAAGGTTAGTATGGGTAGCTACTATTCTAATTAGGACATATTTCTACAGTAGTGGTAGTTACTACTTTGCATAAGTATGTAGTTTTTAGTACTTGTACTACCAATATAACTTACATAAGGCTATTTATAGCACTACATTGAAGTTCCTATGTAGTTTCGTTCACTTTACATCTTACCCAGAACCTACAAGGAGTCGACTTCCGCTGCTCGTCGACTGTAAAACAAGATGTAAACAACGTTTCCTTCCCCATTCCCTTTGCCTTTTTAAATATCTTTACATTTAGAATACGTATTACTTTCTGTAAGTAAATATCACTATACAGTCAGCATCCAGAGGGGAAGGTTCTTCTTGTGCTGAGCCTAATAAACTAACTGTATCGGCCGTATGGGCTCCACTTCCTGCGTAACTACGTACGTGTTATTTTCCATAGCTGAGTGGTAAACTGTTGCCCTCCTAGTTAGGTCAGTTTAGGGAAGTTAGTTAGCTTCAGTAAACAAGGGGAAATACCGGCGTAGAAGCAGTCAAGTGCCCTGCTCCTCGTCCTCTTTGTGGTTCCCTGAGCCTGCTGTAACTTGCTAACCTTGACTGACCCCCCGACCTGCTCCTGGAGCCCAGTGACCTGGTACCTCCAGCCCCTAAATATTGAGGCGGATCTATTACGATAGATCCCAAAGCTGTATTTACGACCCGGCTTCGTCCTGCACCCAGTCACATTATCCTGGTCCGGATATACCTCCAATCTTTACATTCTCCATGTTTAGAGTTTAGAGGCAATCGATTTATTTACTAAACGAAATATTTGTTCTAATCCGTTCCAAGCGTCGAGTCAACCGCGCTAATCGGCGGAGCCTCTGTACCTTGGTACAGAGACTGGTAAGATCTAGTCAAGTCCGTGGCGTCACGCAGAATGGGACTGAAAATTGCGTCTCCATAACGAGCAAAATTACAAAGTTTTCATTCATGATGTCTTGTTGCTTTTGACTAAATATTGCAAGGAACATCAGGCGTTAGGATCACAAAACCTAGGTCCAACTACGTGACCTCTATAGAGGTCCGTAACTTTAATTATATAAGCAATATGACCTCCCAGGGTCACGAATTAGGTTTGATGAAATTAGACTGGATGGAAAACATTTGACTCGGTTTAATGGCATGTTGACCGTTGACCTCCTTTAAGGTCAAACGATTGACCTAACATTTGGTGCCGAGTATTCCCTATATACACATACTAGTAACTGGTAACAGTTTCATCCTTATATGGCGAACAGTATTTAATTTTCACCTGACTTTTGCCCTTTACCCTTCTACATTTTGTTATTCCACTCTGCGTGACGCGTGACACGTAGAGGGAGGAGGGCTATTGAAGAAGCGTGTATAGCCCCTATACCCGAGAAGCGGTCGACATGTTATTCTGTCAAAAGACCAGGTATTAAAAAAAGCTCTTAATCGGTAGTTCTTTATCTCTCTAATATGCATATACTAACCTTAGTCTCTAGAATCTTTATTATGTAAATTGATTAGGTAATACTAACTAGTATACTAAATCAGTAAGAAATTGGACATCCACGAAGCGCCCATCGTATTAAAATATCGGTCCAATAAAAAAAATATATTAGACATAGCATTAGTAGGACTAGGTTGTAGAAGATAAAAACGGAAAGACATGATAGATCTCCGTTCTTTAAGAAATAAGTAATACAGTATTTCGTATTTTTCCGTTGTTATTTTATTCGGTTTGAGTTATTGAGTTCAACTATTTTTAAATACCTTCTCTTAGCGAATGTTTTTTAATTGAAACCAGGTTATCATGAAAACTTTGAGTAGGTAATTGTTAAATGATTGATGATGATGTGGGAACGAAACTTTTCTGCACACCTTTTATGTAAATTGATCTTGGCATCCAGGGTTGTGGGGTTACATCCGGAGATATAAAGAAGCTGCAGGAAGCTGGTTACCATACGGTTGAAGCCGTAGCTTATGCTCCTAAGAAGCACCTTATCCTCATCAAGGGAATAAGCGAAGCCAAGGCCGACAAAATTTTGGTAAGTTTAGTTTTTTAAGAACAGGAACTAAATACGTAGAAGTGGGAAGAAGGAAGAATAATCAGTTTCGTCTAGCTTAACTCTGATCTACCCTCTGAAAAGTTGAAATTGTATTGCTGTGTTAAAGGTACTTACGGTAATTTTTTAATTCGGATTACAAACGTTCAAATTGTACATGTAATGTATGTACAGAGGGTGCGGCGGCCTTATTGAATCACTTTAAATTGGCCAATTACCTAGTTAAGACGATGACCTTGGATCCTGCGAGTTGGTTCGACGTGTAGACAATACACTTACCCAACCTCAATTTCCCCTCAGCAAACACTTTTCTGACTGTTACCGGGGTAACCCTAGACCACTAATGAAAAATCATTTTACAAAATGAACAAAAAAGTTGCGAGCTCGTCGGCGGAAAAGCCGCTGTTTCAGGAACCCAAAACCAACAAAATCCATGGAACTGATGTCAGGAGACTTAACTGGTGTTTCCTTGTTGGGAATGATCGTTATCCCCAATCTTGGCTTAAGGTCAGCTGTTTAAGCGGCGGTTTTCTTCGACCTGTGTACGTTAAATTTTGGCTTTCTATGTGATTCGGGGTCAAGGCGTGGAAACGGGTCTTCTTACGCATGACCTTGGCGAAATCGTCTTTAATTTATTCGCCCATGGGTTCGAGGACTGACCTTCAGCAGTATTACCATCTGGTTCAGGCTAGAAGGGCTGTCTTTCGAGGTTGCACATTCATAATGAGCTGTTTTGACCTCACCGAACTTGGTTGGAATTTAGAGGTTAAGGCGCGTTTTCGGCAGCGGATTTTCTTCTATTTGTTTTCCGTTCGATCTATGAGATATTGTTGACTGACTGACATTGTAACCCTTGACCCTACGTCGGTTTTTGATGGCTCGCTGGCTGTACTTTACCTTGGAAACTACTTTGTCGATGACCTCAACTTCAGGTTCAAATATCTTCGGCATGAAGACAGTTATTTGGACGTTTTTTTTGGGTGGCTAGAAGAGTGAATTTACGATATTCCCGCCTATGAACCTGAGTCTCAAAAGTTCAATGGATCGGCTTAGGACAAAGCCAAAGTGATAAAATAAGCCCGCCGCATCCTGTTTTGAGTTATTAGACGGCTCTGGAATAATTGATGTGAACATTTTACTACAGTTAGAAGCTGGGAAGTTGGTTCAAATGGGATTCACCACAGCTACTGAATTTCATCAGAAGCGTTCAGAGCTTGTTCAAATGACCACAGGATCAAAAGAACTCGATAAACTTCTCGGTGGAGGAATCGAGACCGGTTCTATTACTGAAATATTTGGAGAGTTTCGTACTGGTAAAACTCAGCTCTGCCATACTCTCGCTGTAACTTGCCAAGTAAGTGATGTTGATAATTGATAACCACTGCGTAATGTAAACTTACTGAAAAATCTAAAATGTACTGTTACGATTCCTGATGTAGGAATCTAGGTTGAATTCGATTAAGTCGCATTGTTCATTTCTATTACATAAGAATATCACTTTGGTTTGCTTTCCAGCATGAAAGCTAACCGCAGTTTAAAACTGATGCTAGTATTACCTTATGGACCTTTAATGTTTAGAGCGGATGCCTAGCGACATCCTGACTTTTTCCTCATGTGGTCTCTATCTTGGGTATAAGACCCAGGACCTAGCTCAGACCCGTACCGACGCTGGTCTGAAGTGGTCCCTGGGACCAGGGCCCGAGACCCGAAGGGGCCCGGTGATATTTATTTTACACTAGATAAAATAAAATATACTACACAACATATGTATAGGACGAGTTTCGCGTAAGCTACATGCGCCATGTACAAGCTAAAACAAATAAAACATCGATTGATCGAGCGTTTTTTTTTTCAATCCATAACGACACTCAGGATACATTTCTGTGTTGTAGCGCTACAATACAACGTAATTATTTGTAAAAAAAAATTCCAAGCGTAGACTCAGCTTGGTTTAGCAGCTGGCCACGTGCACGAGTATAAGCCAGGAGCCAAAGAAAAATGCCCAGTCTAGTAAATGTGTATAATTGCTCCGAACAATGTTAACTACGAACTTTGTAAGGTTTGCACGAAGTATCAGATCATTTTAATGCGGAAGCATCCGATAGTGGAATTTGGGGAACGGTGCCAACCATTACGGGAAGTGCAAGAAATTTCTGCAATTTTACAGCTCTAACGGTACAGCGACGACTACAATTAAACGTTTTCTTCGATACTCAAACATTTCTGATACTGCGGACGTCTCATTGCACTTAATCATGAGTCACGGCTCACGCCCATCACTCAACGGTTTTTTGTGGACACGAGAAGCAGTGGCGTGGGCAGAATTGTTTTCCAGGTAGGCCGATATCCACGATATATGATAAATCCTATTTTTAATTGGTACATGCGTTTCACGGAGTAGCAACAGAACCTTTTTTCCTTCACAATTAGGCAGCTTATACACCGTACAACAGCATCCGTTAAATCATTACAGGGAAAAATTTAACTAATACTAATTTCGACGGTTCGCGCCAAGTCAACATTTGCTGTAGGTCACCGACGACTGGAAATAAATAGACGGATTTCCTTTGATTTAATTAATTTATAACATATTCTGTTTAAAAACTTTAAAATTAAATTTCGTTGTTTGAAAGCTCTAAAAATGCGCATCACAAACTAAATCGGGATAAATCCTTTAGTGCCCTTGCCAATACCGTGGTGGACAGACAACATTCCTGCATGTATTTAAGATAGCTTAGGTGTGGATGTTCTCAGAAGTCAGAACTTCGTACAAGCAAATGGCAAGCTTTTCTAATGGTCTCTTTTATTATGATTTTATATAAGCAATTCAGTCTCTTCGGTGTGTAATGATTAAAGGGTTCAGTTGAAGTAAGGATTAGGGCCCATATTGTCACATCCTGTGTAGCTTCCTGTGTCGCCTGCCATTGTCGCCTCCAGCACGGCGGATCGGCGACTAATGCTAACTTCGTATTGTCGCCTCCCCTTGTCTTCTCCACAACATTAGAACCGCATTATAACGTCTCAAGTTTCTCATTGTATAGTTTACGTTTTAAGTTCATTTATTTAAGTTACGCTAGGTTGGGTTATAAGTGATAACGTACCAAAAGTACGAACTAAATACCTCCTAAACAAACAAACAAAGGTTAAATTAATCAGCGTTTAGTTAGGTTAGGCTACTATGAGAAAGGTATTCGATGTAGTGAGGTCGACTCGAGTACACGGATCGTCCTTTTGCGCAGTGCTGGAGGCGACAAGGTAATGTTCAATAGGAGGTGACACTGAAGGCGACAATGAGGGTCCTAATCCTTACTTCAACCAAGGGTCCATATTGTAATTAAGTACTAAGTTTCGATATATTTCTGCATGTTTCCACGCAATCCTGTCATTATTTCAGTAGGAAAAGAATTTGCATCATATCATTTTATCTTAACGTATCATACATATATGTACTATTCCTAAAGTCAAATCATGAGTTAAAACTGTTAACTCGGCTGGGTAAAAACTGTCATATTCAGAAGTGGCCGGCTTCTTGACTTATGCGTCTCTAAACTTGCAAAAATAATTCGTCGAAAAATGAGGGAGTAATCGACACGGGTGGTGAAACGAATCACCCTCTCTAAGCTACATATGTGCAGGGCTGTCGGGTGGGTTTTATTTGGGTTGGGTTTTGATGGGTTTTAATGGGTTTTGGGTCGCATTTTTTTAGTAAGGGTCGCGGGTCGCATGGGTCGCGGGTCGCAAATGTATACCATCTGGTGAGCTTTGTGTGAACCTCTCTGAAAACAACAGTATAACGGAAACGAAGCGTGAGCTTGAAGTGAATGCGCATTGTGATTTCGGATTTTCGAGAAAGAAAAGCTACAATTCTACCTACGTACTTGTACTAAGTTTTCAATAACAACGCCGAGGAATTCTCAGTACCAGACATTCTATACACCGAGGTTTGT
>JAQFZY010002667.1:0-11237 GCA_034696285.1 Hypogastrura burkilli
CCTCGGAAAATGAGTTTCTTTGTTATTTTTTAGGGCCGATTAGGCCCACTCACCCGAATTGCAAAAATCCGACAGTTTCCAGTCCAAAACTGTTCTATGTAGGTGCCACTTTTCGCCTCCCAAGCCTCTGAACTCTGAAATCATAGAGGAGGAGACATTATTTGTTGTTTCGGAGCCTGCTCCTGTACCTGCTCCTGAAGCTTTGACTCACTCGATTTTGGACCTGAATGGGGAGCCTATTGATTCGAGGCCTAATGGGATGTCTTTTAGAATTTAAATTAAGACTCGGGGGCCTGTCAGGAGAGCCTTTGTATTTGTTTGTTTACGCTCTCATTGATTCCCCAAGACCTGTCCTTTCAGGCCTCTTGAGTAGTCGGCCCGAAGTATTTAACATTTCAAAGGCAGGCCGTGTAAATAAATAGGAGAGAAGCTGCGGAATGGGGATGACAGTCTCGGTAATTCTAATCAAAGATTTAAATTAACCCCGAGCTACGGGTCTGGCTGCCCTATGTTAAGTAGGCCTGGATTTATGCAGGCATTACATTAGGCTTCAAGCCTTCGTTTGGGGCCACACCTACTGCGGTGTTCGTGTTACTAGGTCACGTTTTAGAGGCCCTAGGTCGTTTCTGGAAAGGCTGATGGCGGCACATGGAATCTGCATGATAAATATGCATACGAGGGGCGTTTCAACAGAATTGGCACTTTCTACTTCACAGGGTTGCATAGATAATATTGCTGCGGATTGTTTATGAAACGTGACAGTATTCATAATGCATAATGACTGACCAGTTTGGGAAGTAGAATTCAATCAATGCAAAATTACAGTTCGAAGTGATTTTTTTACTTACTAAATGTGCCCGTACTTATGGGCGATGTAGACATGTTCATATGTATTGCAGCTCCTTAGTTAGCAAATAGCCCATCGTCTGGCCTTTGACATTTTAGGAATTTTAATGCAGTAATATTATTAGACGTTATTTCCGTTCGACATTTTGAAATTTCGACATATATTGCAGTCGGCGTTTTAAAAATTCGACATTTTATACGTTCTAAACTTTGATAATTCGAAATTCTGAGTTCGACATTATGAACGTTCGACATTTCATACTTGGACACTATTAACTCGATCCGCGACTCCTATTGAATGGTTTCTCTCAACGTGACTCAAAACTTTAGAATCAGTCCTCCTACGGCCTGCCTTCCTTCTAGAGCCCGTGTTGACGGACGCTGTGAAGAAGAGGTTATGCTGGGCTGACAGGCTTGTGAGCTCCTTGAAGTCTCCGTCCCATCCCGCCTCGGCCAACTTTTACTGTTGACATGAATGGGCTGTTGTGTGGAGGTTTTCCATAAAGCGTCGTTGCAGGGCATGTTTGGTGCTAGACCGAGCAGTGTATGCCATTTGCTGTGCCGTATAATTCGCACATTCCTCATCCTCGCTCATCGGTGTTCTAAATCCGTAGCCTTCTTCAGTCTCCCTCTTTTTTATACGGTCTATATCTAACGGGGATGGATCCTCCTATTTACGACCCTATGCAAATTGTGGAGGTTTCAAGACAAGAGATCCTCCGGGTCCCAATAGAGCCAGCCTAGTAGTTACTAGAAGCCTGTGGTTTCCGTAAGCCACCACAACCAAAAGCTACGCTCGTTCTTCGCCGGGACCCCAATAGCAATAACTTGCATAAATCCTCATTTCCATTCCGAGGTCCTTCGGCTACTGGCTGTCTCGGTCTCCACTAGTTCCTACTACCTAGCTAGGAGCTCTAATTAACAGAGTGCCCCCCCCCCCAGCACTATCAGCATCACTGACATTGATCTACATAAAAATGCTGGAACTTCCTCCAAGGAAGTGGTTTTAGTGTTTCCAAGGTTCGGGTCCGTCCTAGAGTAGGACTCATTAATAGTGCCTACGGCCTGCTCGGGACAGCGCCCAGCCAGCCAGACTCATTTCTCATACCTTGTTGTGACAGTTTTTCCCGAATGCCGGGCCCCACGTACGTACGTACGTCGTGAATTGGGTTGAGGACGCGGCGTTGTTTTGAATTTTGATTGGGGTCAAGGGTTTTACAAGTGCATCCTTGCCCGCAGTTCCTAGTCCACTATAAGCGGAGGAAGATGAAGAAGTTTCTGGGCCCGTTCCGATCCCTCTCGAAGGGGCTCCGGGACAAGGACTCCCCGGACAAGGAGCTCGAGAATGAGAGGCCGGTCCTTCGTTCGAAGGCCAAGAGCCGGAAGCAGAAGAAGAAGAAGGACCCGAATCAGACGAATAGCATGAGTCCTGGGACCGAGATTCGGCTCGGCTCAAAGTCAGCCACGCCGTCCCCGCATTCGGCCCGTTCGGGGTCCTGGGCCGGCGGGTTCCTGGCCGAACGGTGTAGCCCAAAGCTGGGCCTTGGGCGCCAGGCTTCCAAAGGGCTCCCCACCCGATCCTGTGACTCCCTCCTCGGGGACGTCAACCGACATCTCTTCACGACCCTCACCGGCGTCCTCACTGAGGTTGGACCGTACTCACTCCACGCCTCGTTAGGCTAAAGGGAAAGGAATGACTGGGGTCAGATGTACGAGGGTTACATTATGGGTCGCATGCTTGGCTGAGCAATTGGGATCGGGATAAGAACGGACCCAATCTGGGCTCGCTGGACCGAGAGATGATAGGGGGGCCCGTCTGTTTTCTTCTCTGTTTTCCTCGTCATCGGCTTACCTTAAATTGGCTCTTCCTTTCCTCCTTCAAACGTTTATTATGGATTTCTGTGGCTAGGACGGGCCTTCCGTATTTGATTAAGTTTCCCAATCTATTTGCATGAAAATTCTAGCCTTGAGCTGACCACAGCCGGTCTCGTAGTGCGGGACTCGGGCCAAAAGTGGGAAGGGGGCATGGGTGTACTGGGAACTGTTAATGTAATGAGAAATCTCCATGGTTGCCAGACTAATTAAACCTAATTCTGTGTGCCTGATTAGCTCCAGCCCGCCTCCCCGACGACGACGACGACCAGCAACAGCAACACGGGAGCTAGTGAGATGGGGAATAGTCACAGTCGAGCCACGGTTGGAGGAGAAGATGAGGAGGGTGGACCGCGGCCGTCGCGGAGCGCCTCGGGCGGTGATTTCCGCCTCCCGCCGCCCTCCGAGCCCAACGGCGGGAGTGAAGAGGGAGAGGACGAGGTGGAGGTCCCGCCGCCCATGAAGCCAATGTCCGAACAGCTCTTTGCAGCCGCGGCGGGGAGTGCCATGAGTGAGGAGACAGGAGCCAAGCGGGTACGTAAACAGACTGTCAGGAGAGATGCGGAGGGATTTCATACGACTTGAGTCTGAGCCATCGCATTTGGTGCCCGGACTTTTGGTCGATTTCCCTTTATCGAGAGAGAGAATCCTCGAATTTGATTTATCCACGGTTCTTTTTATCGAAAACAACTAACTGGTGAACTGTCTTCCTGCTGCATTGCACAGTAGGCGAATTAACTTTAATTTTGGATAAACTAACCTAACCTAACTAAATGTTGGTTTAACTAACCTAACCTAACTAAATGTTGCTTTAACTGACCTAACCTAACTAAATGTTGGTTTAACTAACCTAGCCTAACTAAATGTTGGTTTAACTAACCTAACCTAACTAAATGTTGGTTAATCTGAGCTAACTTCAAATGTTGGTTAATCTGAGCTAACTTCAAATGTTGGTTAATCAGAGCTAACTTTAAATGTTCATTATACTAAGCAAACCTTGAATTTTGCTAAACGAAAAAAGCTAACTTTCAATGTTGATTTTGGTTGAACTAAGCTAACCTTAAATGTTGTTTAAACTAAGCTAACCGGAAATGCTATTAACCTAAAAGCTATCTTACATGTTGGTTAAAATAACCGAACTAGATGTTGATTCACCTAACGAACCTAGCCTAACCTAAATATGGAAGCTCCTAAAAGGGTAACCCAGGAGCAGACTCAACCCCGTGAACGATTGCGAACATTTGTATTCGATAAAAAAAACTGTCGATAATTAACCTAAAAAGCAACCGAGCAAAAAATTACCCTTAACAAAAAATCTCCCAACAGTCCGGGCACACCGGATTTGGTCAAGGTTCTAAATGTTAGTTCTAAGGGTTCTAATATGATTCTTTCCCGTGTCTCCTCCGCTGCTGATGCTGCAGTCTGCTAGCATGCCCCTTAAAGGGAGTGAGGGGTCGTCTACGTCTACGACAGCCGAGCTAGCCACTGAGCTCGAGCAAATCGTCCGTGAGAGAATGGTTGGTGGCGGTCTATTTTTGGCATGACGAACTCTGTACTCTATAATAGGGGCACTTCTTCTTAAGCCCACTTTTCTGTTCTCTGAGCATGTACCTTTTTCAGTTCTCTGTTTTGGGAGCCGAGGCGAAGTTCCCGGATTTTGACAAAGCACCCCCTCCTGCCGCCTCGGCCCTAATGTCTGTAATTTATGGGGGTATACTAGGTCATGTTTGGGGGACGTCAGGCCCAGCCTGCTACCCATAATGCATGGGCCGTCACGTCACGCACAGAATATTTATGTTTACTTCGTTTCTCGTCTTCTTTTACTTTGGATGGGCTTGGGTTGTGGAAGTAAAACAAATGCTAAGTTCCCTCCTTTCCTTGCCCCCGTCCAGGAACAGCATTCTGAGCGTGACCACATTGACCGACTGAACGACCTGACGCTGGGTGACAGCAATGGTGCGGGCCCGTCCCGGCATCCCGAGCTCCCAGGCCTCTCCAGCCTCGTCTTTGCGGAGCCGAACGGTTCGGCCCTAACAGAGACGCCTGACTCCGGCCCTTCGGAAGGTGAGGACGAGGGGACTGTGGCCATCAAGAAGCGGCGCTACGTGTTGCAGGAGCTCGTGGAAACGGAGCGAGACTACGTCCGTGACCTCGGGGAGATTGTAGAAGGCTACTTGGCTGTGATGCGGGACCCGGCTACGGATATTCCAATGCCGGAGGACTTGAGGGGCGGGCGGGACAAGATCATCTTCGGGAACATGGAGGCCATTTTCGAGTGGCACAGAGAGTAAGCTAATGAAATGAAATTTCGACCTATGCCTATCTTTAGCCCACGCTCTAGAACTCAGCTAATTCATATTAAAATTGAGAAGTTCTTTCAAGTATTCATATACAACAAACAAGGTAACGTACTGGAATGAAATAATGGGAAACAACGCGTGGAGAATTCCCCAAACAATAGTGGAGGTTTTGGGCGGGGGCGGAGAAGGGAAACAAAAGGCGGATGATACACGTAAATGTATTAATGATGTTATTCTTTTTCCTATGAAAACAACCCTAGTACCTTCCTCAAGGCTCTCGAGAAGTGTCTGGAGCATCCCGAGGAGATTGGCCCACTCTTCAAGCGCTACGAGCGGAAGCTCCACATGTACGTCGTCTACTGCCAAAATAAACCCATGTCGGAATTCATCGTTTCAGAACACATCGACTCCTACTTTGAAGTAAGGATAAGAGCCACTTCTAGCCTTACCTTGGAAGTTTTTAGATTTTAAGGCGAATTCTAGGAGTTCAAAGGGAGTCCCGTTTTCTTGTCAGCTTGCCATTGGGGTTTATAGTTTATAATTTCCCTAATTTCGCAAATGGGCTTTACATCCGAGATTCCCCCGGGATATTCCTGTAGCGTGGGCGCGGGAGGACGAGTTGTCGTTGTCAAGCATTATGGTTACGTCAAGGCTCCAGCATAAATCCTCGGCTCGCTATTTGTTGGGCCCTCTGAGACTTGGCTTCATCAGACTTGGGCTCCTGTCTATGAGTCAGATTGTCGTCCTGGTTATAAAGAGGGGATTTTTCCTTTTCCCTTTCAGGACATTCGCCAAAGACTAGGACATAAGTTAACTCTATGTGATTTGCTCATCAAGCCGGTTCAGCGGATAATGAAGTACCAGCTCCTCCTCAAAGACATTTACAAGTACACGGAGCGGATCGGGAACCAGGCCGAAATCGACAATTTGCGGCAGGCCTGTCACGTCATGCATGTTGTACCTAAGGAAGCCAATGATATGATGAATGTGGGACGCCTCCAAGGTTTCGATGTAAGTGTCACTTTTACCAACTAATCGCTAATCAGCTGCGTTCTAGGCTTTTTGGCGCAGAGCGTGCTGCTGATACATAACATAGTCACAGCCAACATTACGAAAGTTGTCACTTGTGAGAACATGCTGATCTACCTTGACCCAGCCTAAGTCTAACCTAGGCTAGACTGTCCTATCCTATGCTATCAAAAGGTGTCACCTACTTAGTGGAAGCCAGAGTAGTTTTAAATCCCATCACAGTGGGATCACATCAAATCCCACACAACAGCTCTGGGTAGGCGTAAGCTTAATTAAAAGTCCCATATGTTGATGGGACCATTTAAGAAAGCGCACCGTTTTTACAAGGTATTTACAGCCAAACCAGCCCTCACGATTTACGCCCATTGCGGTAGGCCAGCAGTAAAAAGGTGAAACAGCTGAGCCGGCCCTCCTTAATGTGATTAGGTCGCCTGGTTTTTAATGGGATCGAACCGCCGCCGCTTCCGCATTTATTCCCACATAATGGGCCTCATTTATTTTGGAGGAAGCTTGTGTAGAGAGCTGGGCCCGTAAAATGCCGAGTTTTACGACTCCCGCCGTTGGCCCGCGTCGTCCTTTAATTAATCTAGCATAAACGATAAAAGTGGAGATATTCCTAGGCCACCGCCTGTTCCTAACATTTGGTCCTCCAAATAATGTCTAAACCTCAACCTCTTGTCTTTTCAGGGAAAGATCACGGCCCAAGGGAAGCTCCTCATGTTCGGTCCCCTGACTTGTGCCGAAGGGACCTCCGCCCTCGGCTTCAAAGGGAAAGAGCTCCAAGTCTTCTTCTTTGACCAAAATATCATTTTTAGTGAGGCTGTGGGGAAGAAGACCCAGTTCTCGAATCCCGTCTACATCTACAAGGCTCATGTCCAAGTACGTAGTCTTATCCATATTGCATAAGTCCCAATTAATGTTTGCAGCCACACGCACCGCACTCTGGCCCATATTTGAGTAGTCTGTTATTGTTTCGTCATTAAGGGGGGTAATGAGGCACTTGATTTATGACCCCACTCTAGCCCGCCCCCTTTGTCTACATCTTTATTGGGATCTCCTTAGGATTGGCGATTAACTTTTATCGGCCAAGTCATATATTTGGTGCGGAGGAGACAGGTCGGGCGTGTCCGCTTCATTGTCAGGCCACTGAGTGCCCATATAGCCGACTGCCCAAAATACTTCTCTCTAATAGGCTCAAGGATGGCCCCCAAGATTTTTCACCTAAGAGAAGTTAGGTTACTTAAGGGACGGTCAGGCCCATATCACGGAATTCTCGTGTTTCGGAACCACGGAGAACTTCTGTCCCAGTTTGAGACAAATGAAAGTGGAGACATTTGCCCATTTTACTCTGAGCATCTTTATCCCCACGCTCTTACGGAATAAAAATAGGAATACTTTTCTTAATTAAATCCTCCCACCCATAAACTTTGATACTTTCCCCCATCTGGGTCTCGAAGTTTCCTCCAATGATTGAAGCCAGGCCTGAAGGATATTGTTTATTATTATGCTAGCATTAGGCCCGTTCTACGAACGGGTGAACAATACTTTCCATCTCCTGCGTTTTTAAGACTTTGACCTGACGAAGTACTGACACTTAGTGGTTTTATTGCAGGGCTAGCTGTCACCAATAAATTTTGGCATGGCACATGGTTTAAACATTGATTTAGCCATGTACTGAGACAGAGCATGTTGATGTGCTAGTGGGCATGAGTTAACGTTTCAAGATCTTTGATCTTGCACTTCATTGACACTTAGCTGCCTTATTGCAGCTGTCGTAGAGTCTGTTGCCGCTTAAAACCGTACCTATAAGCTGGTAAAGGTTTTAAGCTATCATACGTCTTGGTAGCATTAGTATTCAATACAGTCATCCCGTTACATACGGACGGACAGATAGTGCAAAATGTATATGAGATCTCTAATTCTGATTATTTCTAATGGGGATCAAAGTCTGATTATTTCCCAAACTTTCCCCGCTCAGTATCATGACGTAGGTGCATTGTTCTCGTCACCACGATTAATGTTATGACCATAAAAATGGCAATAGCTACATAATTCCAAACCGAATCATAGGAGCTCATTTCTGAGAGCGTGAGGCCTGATGGAGATACTTGGCTCCGGCATTGAACTTGTCCACAAGTCCGTATATGGGGTCCTCTCATGATCTTATGATGCCATGTATACCCACTACGTGGAAAAAATAGTTGTCAGAATGACAGAGAGGAGTGACTCCCAGTTTGAATGCGTAATTGAATTGGGCCTGGACGAGCATATACCACGGCAAGAGAATAATTAATAACTTGACACGGGGCCTCTATCCATAATAGAAGCCACAAGGATATAAGTTGGACTCTTACTTCGTACTTGTCAAGTCCGGCGCCAGACCAATTCCAAAATTATGCAAATAGTTCCAAGAATACGAATCCCACACTCATCTGAGTGTGAATGTGGTGATGAGGAGAGAAGTCAGTAGACTCATAACAACATTATCATCTTTTCGTCACTTTATGCGTAATTTTAGCTTTCAACCCATGGTGGCTTTTTCTTATGTTGCGGAGGCGAGGATTTAGGCGTCATTTGGGTTGTAGGCCTTGGGGACTGGTCGGAAGTCCCAGTCATTAAAGCATTATACTTCCGACACCCTCGGTTTTGGCCAACATAAGTTTTGATTTATTGAATTCAGCAGGAGCATTTTTCTTTTTTCACGTCAACTCTTTAGACTTGGGATTTTGTTAGGTTGGGTAAGAATTGCGCTGGCTATGTTAGGTAAGGTTAGTATTACGCTGGCTATGTTGACTTAGAATTGTGGGATTTTAATTTTTGTAGATTTTGTTAGGTTAGGAAAGAATGTTGAGGAATGGAAAGCATTAAAATCCAAAAAGTTCTAATAGATCAGGCTTTTAAAGATAGTTAGTTTTTACGGACTTGCACTATGTATAAAATCTAAAGGTTACTTGGCGTTTAAAAGTAGTATTGTGTTAAAACCGTATTTGGTGTTGAAACGTAGTTTTTTAAGGAGAATTTAACCTTGAAATTTGAGCTGGAGACATGTAATATAAATTCTGTTTCTTCTGTTTCAGGTGAACAAGATGAGCCTGACGGAGAGGGTGGACGACGATGATCCGCTGAAGTTCATTCTGCGCTCGACGGACCCGCGGAAGCCGAACCTAGCCTACGTCTGCCAGGCTCTTAGCCGTGAGAACCGTGATGATTGGATCAGTAATCTCCAGCTAATTCTCCAGACTCAGAAGGACTTCCTCAAAGCCATCCAGTCCCCCATTAAGTATCAAAAGAATAGGTTGACCAAAGAAGTGTAAGTGGGTTTCTTTTCCTATTAACCGGCCCTTCTCAGGCTCTTATGTTCCTATTCTACATAATATACTTATTAATCCCGCGTCTCTCCGGTGGGACCCCACCCATTCGTACTCAGTACAAACTACACTACGCCCCTTTATCTCTAGTGTTAGCCAAAAAAAAGGCCCTTACTTTCTCTATTCTCTAGTATTAGAAACTAGTCCGCATGTATTTATTTACTTTCGAAGACGGACCGCCGGAACAGAACAGATCCAGAAGCCAGCCGGAATCCAGGACAGAGAAAGGCAGGACTATTTTTGTCTTTTTATTCTACTGTTATTGTGGTCGTCTGGCAGTCTCCTAGCTACTGTCTAAGTCAGAGTCAGGTTGTAGCCAAAGCTTTTGATGGGTCTAACTAAGTACATTAACCGTATTGTGAGGACTGTAAGTACTTGAAAACCTGTAACGCATAAGGGAAAGGATTGTTAAGGCTTACTTATTCCTAAGAAATCCTAGCCTAAGATATTCTACTTATTTTTTAATGAGAACTCTATTTACAAATTCTAAAGCTGGACTTTACAAATTCCTTCTTTTATTATGTATGTGTATTCTATGATTGTATATGGGAGAAAGTAGGAGTTTACTAAGGATTCTTTTATTAAGGAACCTCTTTGTCCACGTTGAAGCTTAAGTGAAGTAGCTCGGGTAGTTGGCCTCCTGCTCAAAGGAATTTGGGTCCTTGTCTCACGTTCGAAACTCATTTTTATATATTAGCCTGTGATGAGTGATACTAGGTTGTAAGCCTCTACATCATTCTGTTAATAATGCTACGGAATCATAAGTATACTACAGATTCTTCCGTTTCCTACTATTAATGCGTCCAAGAAGCCAATCCCGTTTAAATTAAAAGGCTCCTTTCAATTATCTAGTTGTAATGAGCTGTAATAGGATCATAAGTGTTTAGACCCATTATAGACGCCCACGTAGTCCCTTGTAATAGTTTGTACTATCTACTTAGTAGCTGCTGCTGAATGTTCCTAGCGTATGGATATGGACGTCTACATAGGTTTAGCTAGCTAAGTAGGAGGTTACGGCTCTTATAGCTAAAGGTAAAGTGAAAATCCTCCTGTTTCATAGCATCGACTGATGAATTGGTAGAAGTCACTTAAGGCCCCGGGCCTGCCAGTGACCTCGGCCCAGAGTAGATTTTATAATGTAGCCCACTGTTCCCTGGATCCTCCATTTTGGTGACTCTGATTAGACCCCTGACCTAACACGTGTGGAATAGGCTAATGTAATGGTAGGCGAACGACCTACGCGTGGAGCGATCTATACTTGTTTCTATGGGATCGGGATGAGTGACTGTTCTAATTTTAGGCTTCTATAAGTACAGTGTGCTGACGTTGGGATTCTATAAGCTAGAATACAATTACGATTCTCTTTAATTAAGGTTACGTATGTATATGGCTATGTATATCCATATATTACATCTCGCGTACAGATTACAGTACATCTAACCAGAAACCATCATTCATGTGACAATTACTAAATAGAATTACATAGTATTACGTATCCATGTATTACACCCTCTAGGACTAAGCCAATGATACAGAATGATATTACTCATTACTTACGATTGTGACAAGTATGTTTGTTAATGTTCAAGAACTCCGGCGACGGAGAGAGTAACTTTAGAAAAGCAGAGAAGAAATATAAATATCGACTGATTTTCGTAAAATACTCATAACTGTTCATAATATGTTCATTTATTCAAATTCTCATAAAGTTTCATAGAGCTTTCTGTTTTGTTTTGTGTGTACTCTGCATGTGTCACTTGTTTTTGGTTTTGTATTGTATTGTTAGTCGTTAATTCTATTGTTTGCGTTCCATTTTTAACCA
>JAQFZY010002668.1:0-11234 GCA_034696285.1 Hypogastrura burkilli
CTATATAAACTCTAACGACGTAAAGCGCCATATCAAACTGCATTTAAAAGTGGCTAACTTACAAAACGTATTTCAAAATTTCGAAACATACAGATTTGTGACTTTTTCTCAGAAAGAGAGAAACAGAAGGCATTCTTTTAAAATGCGCCGATTTGTGAGACTTTTATTGATAAAGAGAGAAACAGAAGGCTTTTTTTTCAAAACGCGCAGATTTTGTGAGACATTTTTTCAGAGAGAAACAGAACGCATTTTTTCAAAACACTCAAATTGCGATACTTTTTCAGAAAGACAGAAACAGAACGAATTTTTTTAAAACACTCAGATTTTAGTTCAGTCCCTCAAGACACACAGGATGTACGGTGCATACTACTATCCCTATGCTTTTTGTCCTAACCACCTATCCTGCCTAACTCCTGAACTCAACTATCTTTCCGTCAAACTCCTTAGGTTCTGCTTCCTGTTCTTTTCACTTATGGAAAATTGACCGAAAATCTCCAAACGGGAAATCAAACAAACAAGAAAATTCACCCAGTGTTGACGGACCATACAGCTCTTATACATGTAGACCTCGTCGAGAAACGATGGACCATTTATGACGAAAACAATAATCCTCGACAAAGGTCCCTGATGAAAGGCGCACTGAAAAAAGCCCTCAATCGGCGCCTCAACATAATTTTGACATTAGCAGAGGAAGTAACTAAATTGCCACTCTTCCTCACGGTTGCGCCCTTGGCGTCTGTGCCGCCATAATGTTGTTAATTGAAGGTCGAGATCCAAAGCTTTTAACACTTTTATGATCGTCCAACTCCAGCCCAAAATCGGGTCCAGTATAGTACAATTATGAAGGCTAAGTCGTTACTTAATGCGTTAAACCAATAAACGTTTCTTGTTTTGTTTAAATCTTTACGGATTTCTTGAGCACGTTGAACCTTCTTTTTACCTACTTATTTAAGCTCGCTTCGCTGCAACCTTTTGGTCCCAGGCTGCTGAAAGCAGGTTTTTGTACTTAATAAGCCTCACAAATTATGTCACAAAAATAAATTCCCTATATCCCGTTCCTCTACATTATATACTGTGTACATACTTAATAAAATACACAAAATATAAACTTTCCAACATTAATTATGTGTCACTGTGATACGCATCTGAAGTAATAACAAATTATACATACGAAATTGAAAATTTTGAACCGTTATGAATCTTAGCAGCAGAGTTATTAATTTCGAAAGTTTTTTTGGTCTTTTAAACCACTGTGTAGTGCAGAGAGTACTGTACTTACATCTTATCTTTAGTTACAACGATCAATCCAGAAGAACTAATAGAATTTGCAACTTGTACGCATGACTCGTTTTTGAATCACGTCGAATCGAGTTACTTGTTTTCCTTCCTCACTTCTGGAAGAAATGTAGGTACACGAGTCTTCATATAGCGACGGGACGGGACTCCAATAAACCCACCGGCCGCGTCCGTCCGTCCCTAGTAGGCCCAACACTTAGCACATAATTCTTTATGCATCCCAACTATGTGTTTGTATAGGAATTAATGCAGCAAGTAAGTCAAAAGTTAGATGCAAATATGGATCCAACAGCGCCATCTTGATCCTCTTCCTTGTGCCTGGTTTGGTCTCACTAAATGACACACTTCAGTTGTCCAATATACTGCATAAAGTATTCTACTATTTTGGTTTTATGAGTCTTGGAATTAAGCCTGAGGCAGACTATTTATTTACTGCAATTATTAGAAGACAATCCAAACTGTCGAAACTAATGAACATGATTGATTTCAAGAGGGATTCCCAACTTCTCAGAAGAGTTACTAAGAATTATGAGGGGTGTGGTGATTAAGGAGTTCCACTGACTGACTGACTGACTGACTCCTACATTATACTCCTCTTCTTGTCCGTACCTATAGTTTTGACTCGATGTTAAATAATGACAGGCGAGCACGCGTTGCGCAGTGCGCACGTATGCTGGGTATGCTATGAAATGCATAAGCAGCCTAACCAAACTAAATATTGCTTAATCTAACCTAACTTAACTTTAAAATTACTGTGAAAGTTAGGTTAGATTAATCAACATTTATTATGGTTAGGTAGTATTTAATTCTTACGTTTGGTACGTTGTAACCTAACCTAACTTAAATATATGAAGTAACTCGAACCAAAATAAAACAAAAAGTACACACAGGAGAGATTTAAACCCAGGCCCAACGCTACAGAGAGCAAAAAACTACCACTACGCAACGCTGCCAGGTCTGAGATTGTTGAGAAAAAAGATTGTATTCTCCCTCGTACGTGCTCGCCTGTCATTATTTACCGGCTTTTATAGTTTTGCGCCCTCTTCTGTCTCCTGCCTGTCATACATCCTGGAAAGACGTGACCTTAGTTTAGTGTCGCCTACTTTTATTCCGTTAACAACAACATCGGTCGTCGCGGTCAAGATCTAATCAAAGTTAGTCTTTGCCTTTGCTACATCTAAAATCTAAACCAGCGTTTCTTCTGCTACTCTCTCAAGTCGCAAACAAAGGTAGGTGTTTAATATAACACATACCTCCGTGTATTAAGGCCAGGCATAGCTTCTTGATATGGTAATGCAATACGACTGCAATGTATGTAAAAGAAAGGAACTTGTAAGTCTAGGAAAATTTCGATTTCTTAGATTAAAATATTCAACTAAGTACTAAGTATGCATAGCTTAACTTGATGACCTGAGCCTGAGCCCCAGGCAGCTCAGTGTGAGTGTCGGTGGGCTACGCTTCGCTATCTTTCATATCTCATCTACTGATCTCAGTCCGGTCCATGGCGTCAAATTTGACGGCCCCATGCTCTTACATGTAAGCATGTCACAAGGGCACGTGGGGAGGCTAATTTGACGCGATTGGACTCCTCGCCACGTGACTGGACAGTTCAGATAATGATCTGCATTTGTTCAAAACATAATCTTCTAAAAAGTGGTCGTGCTACTTAGATTTAAGTACACGGAGTCGTGTTCGAGACATCAATAGAAAACGAAAATACGATTATTTTTTTTAGGTTTAACCCTCGGATTTCCAGGTGAATATCAAAGATACGCCCCATTAAAAAAAAGTGTCTTAAAGAAACTTTTTCACCATCTATTGGGATTTTTTTTATCTGTTCAGAGAGTCTTGGGCTACAACTCACATTGAGTAGCATGCCCTTCAAAAACGAAATAGCGACTTTGGGCTTGAAGTCTGTCCCAATATGGTTATAATCATGCAGAAAATATATTCTAACATTTCCGTAAACACGAACATGTTGAAAACCCCGAAAACCCAAAAAATCCGAAATTCGGTTTTTGGGTCAAGATATCCCGGTTTTTTGGTTCACAAAGCTCGGCAATACTCACCTGAGTATATTTCGATAGTTTGCCACCAATTATGGCTCAATCGGACAGCAGGGGAAATTTTTGACTTTTTTCACCGAATTTAGGAGGCAACTTTAAGGTCCAATAAATCCGAGCCGAAGAAAAAGTGCACCTCAATTTTTTGCTATGTTTCTCTCTGGACATAGGACTTAATTATAAGCTACAAATCATGAAAAAATTCGTGCTCCATTTTTCAAAAAAGGCTTGAAAGTGGCCCTTTCCGCTCGCATGTCATATGGTGGGAAACTGTTACAAAAATATGGGATACTTCAAGCTCATCAATGCCTTTTTCACGGACGAAGAGTAAATATTTACTCTGGATTACACCTATTTCATCGTCATCACTTATGTCACTGCGAAATGTTCATGGTTAGATAACTTCTTCATGGGTGCGGCTGTTGTAGGTGCATAACTACGTCTATTTTTTCCACCATCATTGACGAATTTCGATTTGTAAATACTGCCAATAATTGCTAGGGTCATTTGAGGTGCTCCCATGCAGTCATATTTTTTAATTACCTCAGTTACAGTCGTGAGTAAATGTTAAACAACACGATTCATATATCCATATATCAACCAACTGATTAGTTATTTATTTGAGTAAACTAGGATTTATTGGAGTAAATATTGGCCCAAAAAACGAATTTCGGATTTTTCGGGTTTTTCAACATGTTCGTGTTAACGGAAATTTCAGAATATATTTTCTGAATGATTTTAACCATATTTGGGACAGACTTCAAGTCCAAAGTCGTTATTTCGTTTTTGAAGGGCATGCTGCCCAATGTGCAACTGTTCGAAGTTTCAAACCAAACTACCTCCGGTTTTTTAAAATACTTATTAAATACTAAATTGTCTGCCCAAAATCCCCATACAAATCCTGGCCTCGGAGCAATGCTTCCCAGTTACCACGTGCATTTCAATTTTGGTACTTCCCCCGGAATTGCCGAGCAGTGTTGCCAAGTTGTTGCCAAGCCAGTTCCGTATTGTTATATATAATGACTATCATAGCATTTGGCAACACCGCGCTGTCACTCGTAGGTTGTCGTATAGAGTAAGTATCTAAATTGACATGAACCTGGGTACGGCTTAATGAATTACTTACTCAAATTGATATGCACCTGGTAATAAGTAGGTTTTCAAAGTCCGGGGAAAGGTAGGGTTTAATCAAGTGCCAAATACCTTTAGGAAATAGTAACTGAGCAGCTTCAATTTAAAAAGCGTTCAAAAGCAAAAATACCAAAAAGTTAAAAAAAAAAAAATTATTGCGTCGTAATCAAGAAAAAACGAAAAATCTGTCAAAAAAGTAGTGCTTTGTTTTTTGTGCTTTACGCTTTTGAAATCGAAGCTGCTATGTTCGTATTTCCTAAAGGTATATTTATTTGGCACTTAATTACACTTAAAAATCGCTAATAGCAAAACGTTTCAAATGCGTTAATTTTGATTCCCTACGTGACATCCTTGAGTTAACTACATGTAAGATCATAGGCGCCTTTGACGCCATGGACCGGACTGTATTTGACAATTAGACTCATATCGCGATAACTCACTAAAGTACGATCTAAGGTATGCATCCAAGATCAGTGTAAACTCTATGTTTCATGTGATGTGCTTGTGCTGTTCGAGTGAATCAAAATGGTAATGCAATGCATAGTGTTAAAGGACCTTACGGGATTTAGTAGAAAATTGTAGATTTTGGGCCCACTGGTCATCCGACCTTAAATTTATCGTACATTATACTATAGACCCTACCCTGATTCTAGAACACACTTGGTAGGGTCCGTTGCGCATGCGTAAGGTACCCAAAAAAATCGTCAAAGGTAGGTAGCCAAAAGTGTTTTTTTCTTATATAAGAACAAATTTGGGGTTATGTTGGTGGATATGATAGTACTAAGTAGTAGTACTACGTCGCACATTATGACCCTCGTACACCGACACTGCATCATGGTGAAAAATTTTTTTTTGTCAAAAAAAAGTAATGGACTACGAACAATGATCGGCTTAGTCACAAGTGGGCACATGGTGCAAAAAATTGGTGCTTTGATTTTGGGACCGACTTTTGAAGTCGGGCAAAGTAAAACACACTCCTGAGGTCACATGTTAGATCAAATGGTCAAGTGTTGTAAATTTTTGGAATCTCCATCCAATAAGCTTTCCAACGATATGTCACTTGTCGGTGTGTGACCGTGAACATCACTTTTTTTTGACGAAAATGTTTTTTCACCATGATGCAGTGTCGCTGTACGAGGGTCATAATGTGCGACGTAGTACTACTACCTAGTACTATCATATCCACCAACATAACCCCCAATTTGTTTTTATATAAGAAAACAAAAATTTGGCTACCTTCCTTCGACGAATTTTAAAGGTACCTTACGCATGCGCAACGGACCCAACCAAGTGTGCTCTAAAATCAGGGTAGGGTATAGTATAATGGACGATACATTTTAGGTCGGATGACCAGTGGGCCCAAAATCGAAAATTTTCTACTAAATCCCGTAAGGTCCTTTTTGAATTCAGCTTAAGCTAAGGTCTCACGTCTCAGGACTGATCTGAAGAAAGTTACTTTTGAAGTATACAAGAACTTATGGCCTTCAGTTTCAGTTCATAATGGTTGTACATGTGCATAGTATTTAATATTATCATATGCATCTGTGTAATAATTCAAACCAAATCGACTCTACATTAATTAGCCATACAAATGTGCTTAAAATATAATAATTTGTAGGCATTCTCCACGCAATTAAGATGTCTGACTCTGCAGACCCAGACGCCCTTCTTAAAAACTTTAAAAGTATGGAATGTAAAGGGTGCGATTCCCATTTTGGATTCGTGAGCCGTTCTCAACCGAGTTTTTACTTTTGTTCGGGGAAATGCTGTGAGGAAGAGAAGGATACGTAAGGATTTTTCGTCTTGAAATAGTATGATCATTTCAAGTAAAAGAAATACTAGAAAATGTTAACAATATTGTTATCACCATCTTGTTCGTACCCTTTCTTTGTATGTGTCTGCCATATTGCTAAATTTGTTTTTTATAATTAAAATAAATCTAAAAAAAAAAAAAAAAAATATTTACTACTTTTAACATAAAAAAAGAGACAAGAAGAAAACTTAATTTTATCTTTAATTTTAGAACCCCCATATTTCAACAACCGCCACAAATTATCCGACCGGTCACAGAAAAGCGGCAAGTTTTAAGTGCAACAACAGTCATCCCGCTTGTTCGGCGCATAATTAACACTGGCGCGGGTAGTGCAGATCGTCCTCAGCCAGGAATTGACCGAGGCACAGCTGACCGTGAAACAAGTGATCTCGGCACAGAGCAACCGAAAATTGACCGTGACGAAACTAGCAGCCGTGTACACAAAAGTATTGGAATCGAATATTCTGGAACCTCACAACATCAGCTTAGTATTGGTGATCAACAGTGCGAGACAAGTTCACATCCTGGCGAAGATATGTCGGTAAGGATCAGGGTTGGAGAAAATCATGATCTTTTTGAAAAGATCAAAAGATCCGATTTTTTTTATATATATCCGATTTTTATGATCTTTTTGATTTTTTCAATTTTTTTTTTCTGGTACTGTTGAGAAATTAATTTAAAAGTATTATAAAGAAGTCAGCGTTCGGTAAAGAAAATGTCATACATATTCCGAAACCCCCATGTTCCTGGTGTTCCAGGAATTAGCTTTTGTATAAGATTTGGAGCGTTTGATTTCAAAATTTTCTTGCGCTTCGCGAAAATGGTTATGACGGTTCCCAAATAAGTTTTGTATATGATTTCGATTTCAAAAGTTTCTTGCACTTTGTGCAAAATGCAATGGTGAGCGACAACAATTTTTGGCTGTACATGATAGTTAATAGTACATATCCGCTCGCAAAATGGGACACACCCCTCTAAGATTTTTCCCTACGCACATGTCTGCTGGGGCTCCAAATGAAGTTGGCGGAGAAATGTTTCCACCTCTGATGCCCCTACCCCAAAGCCAAACCCTATGACCCTTAATCTAACCTTCAAAATGCATTAGAGTTGTATGAAATTTACTTGGTAGGGAGAAGAAAAGAGATGATATGCAAATTTGTAAAATTCACAAAACAGTTTATTTCTGTAATATTACATTCATTTGAAGGTAAAAAAAAATTCTTCCGCGCGATAAGCGCGCGCAAATCTTATACACCTGCAACGGGTGTTACTGATAATTTTTGTATGCACAATATATGAGACCTCTTGAAGGTTGAAGTGACCTTGACCGCTCCTAGGTCAAAGGTCACGCGGTTAAACTCACGTACGAAAATCATTTAGATATTTGTAAGTATATTATGTTTTATAATCATGGGATTAATTAACACTATTTTAACAAACAGTCGTATTCATATATTTAATGCTATTTGAGATTAGCTCGAAATTTGGTTGTAAACAAATCGTATTATGCCAATAATTTCCCAGTGTTCGCTGCACACGTCCCATGGAGTTAATCTTCATTCGATAGGCGACAAATCCTTCCAGAGTCGGTAGTTGGTGGCTGGACACCCGTTGCATTTCCTACAAGTTTAGAGTATTTTCGTACGTGAGTCTAACCTCGCGTGACCTTTGACCTGGGAGCGGTCAAGGTCACTTGAATCCTTAAAATATGTCATATTGTGCATAAAATAATTCTCCAAACCACCCGTTGTATTGTCTGCGAATTGTGTTTTTTTACCACTTGAGTCTAACCACGTGACCTTTGACCTGGGAGAGGTCAAGGTCACTTGCATTTTTCAAGCAATTTCTACTATGCATAGAATAATTATCACACAAGATGGTCCGGTACAAGGTTCTCCACCTGTGACCTGTGACCTTTGACCCCGGATAATATGACCTCAACTTATAAATAATTGCGACAACAATTAAAATTGTTTCCACGCTGTAGCAAGTGTTGATGCATAGTTGCATATCGATTTGCATAAGGAATACAGTAGCTGGATTTTTCAAAATCTTAAAATTAAAAAAAAAAAACTACGCAACCTTTAAAATTTTTTCGAAAACTACCTTTTGATAATGTCTTTAGGAAGGTCCAAAAAAAATGTCATGTAAATCCATTTGTAAATGGCCTCACAAATCCGGGGTAATCGAAGGCCTAAATTACAACTTTGGCCAGCCCCCCACCCCCAGGGGGTGAACTTGGGGACCCAAAACTTTCCATATGACCTGCTCTCTAGACGACTAATAAGTAAACTAGAAAATAATTTCGAAAAAAAAAGTTGAAAAAATTGACCCTGACTTTCTTCTCTGACTTGCCGATTTGAAATATTCTTACTGGTCATAATCATTATGCACGCAATCGGAATGTATTTTAGGGCCGCTATTTAAAATATCGCTAATTAATGGGAAGTCTCGCACCGATTAAAGCAGATTTCCCAAGCAGGGTTTTTCTCACCAAGTGAAAAACAATTACTCCCCAATTACAACACATTACTCACCAATCATTTCACTCTTATTGTGAGAAATAAATGTTTATTAAAGACGCGTTGGCATGCTATAATAATTAACGGAGTTAAAATTTTAATACATAAAGCACAGTCTTGAAATTTACTCATTTAAGTACATGGATCTTCAAATTAACGACTCGCACCAGAAAATATAAGAAATCATATTTTGCTCATAACAAGGTTTAAATGATTGATTGGTGAGCGATTTGTTTTAATTGGCGAGCAGTCTGATTTAATTGGTGAGAAAAACCCAGGTTATGAGCTTTAATTGTTGATCGTTCAAAGATATCTCGTATTTTAGCCATGACAAAATGAGACTTTCGATTCGACGAATGTAATACGTATGTAATGTGCTTTAGTAAGTATACTAATTGCAATTATGTACTCTCAATTACGATCGAAACAACGAATTCAAATAATAACGCCTCAATATAAGATATACAAAGTAAAAAGAGTTAATTGAAATTTAATTAGCGTTGTGATTATTGCTCACTGAACTTCAAGACAGAACGGACAAAATTGTTCTTATTGAAAAACCACAGTCTGATTGAACTAAATGTTCTAGCAATATATTTATATATAACTTTGATGGTTTTAATATAACCCTAAACCTATATGTATTATAGTACATAGATATCCAAGTTACAAGTTGTATACGTAGCAGCAGTAGGTACCGTACCTGTATGTAGATAAAATACGCACGCTTTACTAAAGTTCTCTTTTTTTTATGAAATTGTACGTTGGGTGGTCGTTATCTCGTAAAATAATAATTTCCTTTAAATGAAAAGATCGAAAAGATCCGATTTTTTCCGCGAAAAGATCACCGATCTTTTTGATATTTTTGATCTTTTCCCTATACGCTATACCAAGCTGTGAGGTATACATAAAATATCCGGCTCTTTTCGGTTCGGTTCCACATAGAACCGGAACCGAACCGCGAACCGAAATAGTGGAACCGGAAGCGGAACCGGGTTTTTCCCGGTTCTAATATTTGGAACCGGAACCGAACCGAGAACCGCCGGTTCGGTTCGGTTTGGAACCGAATCGATTTGAGCCTTAGTGTCTATGCTGTTCATTTTCCGGAGTTGATGACTTCAAAAAATGTTTTTACTATGATGCAGTGGTGGTGTACGGGGGTCATATTGTGCGAAGTGGTACTACTACTTTCGTAGTTCGTTCTATATCATATCCACCAACATAACCCTCAATTCGTTTCCATATAAGAAAAAAATTGGTTTTGGGTACCCATCTTCGACGATATTTTTGGGTACCTTACATATACGCAATGGACCCAGCCAAGTGTGTTCTAGTATCAGGGTAGGGTATAGTATAATGTCCGATAAATTTTTGGTCGTATCGTCAAATAGCCCAAAATTGAAATTTTTTGGTCTTAACCGGTAAGGTGCTTTCAAACCCAGATCACACGATCCAAAAAATGACAAAAAACTATACAAAGCCGTGTATTCTTATTTTTTAGATTCGTCAGAGTACTGACACGGTTGATCAATGCATGACAGCTAAACTTCGTTCAGCCTGCAATGATGAATGCTCAGAGCAGATCAAATCTTCTGGTGCTATCCCAGATTTACCGACGAAATCAACAGCAGGGACTCAAGAAACAGTGGTTAGACTGACAGTGGTTAAACCAACAGGAGGGACTGAAACAACAGTGGTTAGACCAACAGTGGTTAAACCAACAACAGGAGGTACTCAAGCAACAGTGGTTAAACTAACAGTGGCTAAACCAACAGTGGCTAAACCAACAGCAGTTGAACCAACAGTTGTTAACCCAACCGTGGGTCCACTAGCACTGTCTCGAGCATCATCAGGTATTATTTGTACATCTTTCTTTGGTTGAAAACTTATGTACATGCGGGTTTTATTAACTAGATTTTCGGGTTCTATTTTATTAGATGTGTTGTTCTGTTTGAAAAACAAAATAAAGGCATACCTATTTGTGCATTTACAGTAGTACATATATTCACGCATTGTTGTTTTGTGTTTTTCTTGTCAGATGTTACATCGTTTACGTTGACTGAATCAATGACAGATACAAAATCAACAGCAACATATGCAACCTGTTCAACCACACAGACAGAACGAGAACCGCAACCAGGTATAAGCTACCGTACAACCGCATCCCATCCCGGACCAAGAGCCACGACAAAAGATGCGTCCAGTTTGATTCCACCGAAGGAAGTCCCAACGATTCATGTTCATCCAGATCCATTATTACTCAGTCTTAGTTCCAAATTGAAATGGGTGGAGTTGCCATTGGGGACTCCGATGACGGTAAGAAAAAGGCTAAAGTTTTTGCCTGAGTGGACGCCTTGGTAACCTTAATACGCGTAAATAAACAAATAAAAAAGCGTTTAAAGGTTCGTT
>JAQFZY010002669.1:0-11232 GCA_034696285.1 Hypogastrura burkilli
GGATAAATCTTGTTTCCTCCTTTGTAGGGCACATCCGCTCTGGGTGAGCTTGCACTTTTTCTGGTGCATTTTTTATTAATCAGTGACTTAGGCCGAGTTTGTTAAGCATTACAGGTAGGCAAACTGTTGTTCTATGAAATAGTAAAGTTTATTCTACAATTAGTGAAGAAGTGTGAACGGGGCTCGTGTACCCATTTTCCCCATGCAAAACATAGGGTCCAAAGTCCACGGCAACACTACCTTAATGATTTGAATGGAAACCAATAGAGAAAACACTTAAGGCTTTGGGGTGTCCGAGGGAAAACGTGTCTAATTTACAGATCCAGTTTACAGATATTTTTTTCATTTAAGAAATGAGCACCAGGACAGGACTAAGCGGTACACAGTGCAAACTTCGCTGGAAATGTTCCCAAGCCTGTCCGTGTCCGCAACCAAAAATCGGGGCTGGTGAATCGGATTCGGATCAGAAATTACTCAGAATTCATCTAAACTCTAAAAACATACATTATGTATCAAATTTGGAGTCATAAGGACCAAATGTATTTATGTAAAAAGAAAAATAGGGTTATGCCTTTCTGTTGGAAAAAATATTTATAGATAAAATTGCGCTGAACAAGCTCTAAATGAACTTCAAAGCAGTATCTCCTCCTTGACCCCTTAAATGATCCCCAAAGGTCACATAGGCATAATTTGACTTTAATGTACATTTAAACCTTGTTCAGCGCAATTGGATTTGTGAGTATACAAAATTAGTGAATTTCTTAACAGGAAGTCATATTTCGCCTGTGTAACCTTTGGTGAATATTATTTTAGTGGTCAAGGAGTTGTGACACGGATTTCAGGTCCATTTAAACCTTGTTTAGCGCAATTTAATCCATAAGTTTTCACATAAAAATAATTTTGTTAACAGACAGTCATCATCATCACCCTATACATTTGGTGCGGTCTCCTTTTTCTTGGTCAGCAACTTCAATTTGCTTTTAGATAGGAAAGGTATCAGATTGGGAATCAGTATACAATACGATTTGGATTCCTATGGCTGGTGCATAGGAATTGGTATCAGACTCGGAATTAATCGATAACATTGGAGTATCGCATCGGAATAAGAATCGAAGTCTAAGTTTTTGATGGAAATTTTTTTATATAATATGTATTTTTCGTAGGAAACGCATAGAAATCGTAATATTTTCGACGCTACAACCCTCATGACAAAGGCTGCAATATTTATTAGCATATCGAAATGAGCTTATACTGTGATGGTGAAATCCCTTACGTTCGTGAAGTAAGAAGTAACTGTTAAGTAAACAAAACGTTTTAATACTTCAACCTCAACTTAATTCCTATCCGCCAACGACAATGCACCGATGAGCTCCGTAATTCAAAACAGATATGAAATAGGTATTACTCCCTATTCAGTCAGTCAATTTCAATTCATTCAATGGTAAAACTCACCTGGTTTCAAAGTTTTAATGGCTACGGGAGTCGTGTTATTCCAAAGTCCCTCCCATACTTCCCCAAATTGACCATGGCCCAATTTCCGTAAAAATTTAAGGGAGGATCGATCGATTTCCCACTGATCTCGGGTATTGTGGGAAAGTCCTCCAGTGACTGGCTTTTCAATTTGGATGCACGCTTTCCGTAAATTGACACAAAGACCGTCTGGATCTTTGGAATAATGATCCACTAGTTCTTGAAGGGTCCTAAAGGTAGTTCGTCTAGCAATAAAAAATCCACCTAGAACGAGGTTCAAATTTGCCTTAGTATCAATTATTTACGTATCAGTATCACTAATTATAATTACATTACGTATGAGTAAATTACCATCATCTAGTTGCCTGATTCTATAGTGTTTGACTGTATCTCCGTCCCTAACGGATAAGGAGTAATCGTTTCGCCTTGATTCCGAATCTCGAATTAAGAATGCCCCATGTTCGTTCTCCGGAAGTAAAAGCTTCTTCTCCGCTTCAATTCTTTTGATCTTACCGAAGTACCACCTATCAAACACAGTTACCAATGACCAATGACAGATTCAGTTAAATTGAATTATTTACCGGTTAAATATATAAAGGGCCTTACCGGATTTACTAGAAAATTTTTGATTTTGGGCCCCTGGCGATCCGACCTAAAATGTGTCGTACATAATACTAGACCCTACCCTGATCATGATCCTAGACCACACTTGGTTGGGTTCATTGCGCGTGCGTAAGGTACCCAAAAAATTCGTCAAAGGTGGTCCCCACAAATTTTTTTTTTCTTATATGGGAACAAAGGGAGGTTTTTGTTGGTGCATATAATAGTACAAGGTGGTAGTACTTGAGCGCGCACTACCGCCCTAGTATACCACCCCTGTTTCATATTCAAAAATATTTTTCAAGTCGGGTAGCCGGAAAAATCAAAGTCATTTACGCAAGTAGCCACATAGTGGAGAGTATAGTACTAAGTATTGGTACAATACTGCACACAATAACATTTGAAAAAAACCATGCCTTCATGGTAAGTTCGATTTTTGAAGTCGGCCAAACGTCAAAGAAAGACCGCACTATTTGACTTGGTCACATATCAGGTCAAAATGGTCAAGTGTTTTATACATTCTTACCCCGTCACTCAAAATCAAAGTTATTTCCGCAAGCTGCCACATGGTTGAAAAATCATTATTAATTAGTAGTACTATAACGCACGTATTAGAATTCGAAAAATCAATGCCTCCATAGTAGGGTCACTGGATGGCGGGGTCAAAGGTTATCGCTCATACACAGACAAGTGCCATATCATTGGAAAGCTTACTGGATGTAGATTCTATAAATGTATAACACTTGACCATTTTGACCTAATATGTGACCAGGAAGTCAAATAGTGTGGTCTTTCTTTGACGTTTGGCCGACTTCAAAAATCGGACCTACCATGAAGGCATGGTTTTTTTCAAATATTATTGTGTGAAGTATTGTACCACTACTTAGTACTATACTCTCCACTATGTGGCTACTTGCGTAAATGACTTTGATTTTTCCGGGTACCCGACTTGAAAAATATTTTTGACTATGAAGCAGGGGTGGTATACACCACTTTTGACGAATTTTTTGGGTACCTTACGCACGCGCAATGAACCCAACCAAGTGTGTTCTAGGATCAGGGTAGGGTCTAGTATTATGTACGACACATTTTAGGTCGGATCGCCGAAATCAAAAATTTTCTAGTAAAAGCGGTATAAGGTCCTTTACAATACGATTTAAAAAACGACGTCTTACGGCTCTGCTTCAATCGATTTCAGCTTAGCCACATAGTTAGAAGGTATGTACCCTTCTTGACGAGTACTTTTAGACCTGGCAAACCACCAATCACCTTGCGTATCATTCAGAATTTCTAAGTGTTCTCCTTTCCTAAAACTCAGATCTTCATCCGTTCTTGCATCGTAGTCATACAGGGCGACGAATATTCTGGCATTTCCAGCAGCGGCGGCCGAAGCATTATTTGGCACTCCCTAGGAACAAGACGAAACTACTACATATTATTGATTTCCCATAATCTGGTATTATATTGCTGTGTACAAACTACTACGCCATAAATAAGCATAAAGCAAAAGAAAACGAAACCGGATTAAAAGAAACTTCCCTAATATAGTAGGAAACGACACCACGACACCAGGAGCATGTAGTCATTGTTGTCAATTGTCAGCACGGTCATTCGCCACGATGCACGATTGAACTATAACTATGCCTTCAAGTGAACGAAATATCATCGGAAAAGTGCATTAGTATATTTATGTATTCCTGCCTTGTGTCTTAAGTTGCGGGTCGCGGGCATAGTACAAGTTGTACGGGTTATTGGGTTTGTGGTTAACGTCCGCCATTTCATTACAAAAAATACGGCGTCAGAAAAGACGCGAAAGTCTCCTAAGGTGATGAGTCCCTTCAAAAGCATAAAACAAGCGTTAAAAGTTACGATTGAACGATTTCTGTTAAATTACGAAATTAAATCTTCAAAACATATTTAATTCGATGGCTTATTCGCCGTTGTCTTTAAATCAAAATCCCATCGAAGCCCATTTACGATTTTTTCGCACATTTTAGGGCATAACTACAGTTAAAGTTAAGGTAAAAACATAAATGAGCCTACTATTCGATGCTAAATTCAAAGCGGCACAGATAATTTGGAATAAAATTATAAATATTTAAGGAACTGGATGAAAATGGCAAAACACTTCAAAAAATGACGGAAAAAGGCCAAAAGTAGGTCAAAAATTGAACCTTTTAGAAAAATCAAAGTGGGATGCACACCTAGACCACTATACACGACTTTTTTTTATTCTTGAATTTTTTTCGGTAAACGTAACCCTGAGCCTCCAAGTCTATGGAAAGATTTCGGAAGTGGTACGGATTGCATACCTAAGGTTTACTTTTGACACAGCCCCCCACCTGTTGTCCCCCGTAACAACAGGCGCGGGCGTTACAGTTTGTTTATTCACCTTAGGAACAAAGCATTTCGCAAGCCTTAACTTTTGAACGTAGCGTAGTAACAGTAACTACATAGTAACAGAGTACAACAGAGCACAATATCAACTACTGCGGCTGTTGATGTATACATTGAAAAAGTATATATACTGTGAAGTCATTTAGTAAGCGTTCCCTACATATACATATTTGTATACAGTCCCATATTACAAAATTACAACGAGCAAAAGATGGGGAAACAAAAGCAAAGCAAATAAAAATTGCAAAACAAAATAAAACACACTTGAGCATTGTTTTCCGAATCAGGGAGAGGAGGTAAAGAATTAGGATTGCGAACATGATGAACAGGATGATTATGATGATGGGAGTTGCTGGAATTATGCGCTAAGGCATCAGCAGTGACTCCTGGATGGTCGGATTGGATTCCAGACAAAATGGCAGCTGAGTTTGACACACCTCCGCTATGGTTCGCTGTTGTGTCCAATGTCACTCCATTCGAGTCTACTCCTCCACTCTTGTTTCCGCTTAAACAGTTTCCCATTTCTCACATAATAAGTGTTCCACTTTGTTAAAAACAAAACTAGGACGCTAAGCAATTTTTAGTCCTCGTTCTGGTTATAAATTCGATGCCCTCATTAGCCGAATCTTTACTCTTTCCTCTTAATACACATACTACAACATGTGCATTATTGAATAAGGGTACAAGGGTACGGATCAAGGTCAAGAACGCTGCACACCTGCTATGCTAGTCAATCTTAGCAGTCACAAAAAACTTTTCATAATTCAGAGCCGGATCAACACAAATACACGATACCCTTTCAACGATTCAACTATATGTATATGTACTATAATATAGATAGACACTACTCCTACTTGGAAACTTCACCGTTCCCGTTCAACTGTCAGTTTATTTACAATTATAACCTAACTAACACCTACACACGTCATAGACACACCGTAGACATTATTGATGATGTAATTGTGATTGGTCGGCCTTTTAACGTTGAGCATAGCACGGGAACACGGGATGATAGATTTCAATTCTGTTTCAAACTGTTAACTTATTGTAGGACAAACACGGTAGCACTAGTACATACATACAACATAGTAGCACTAACACTTTTTGCCGTACAGGTCATCCATGAATTAACCATTAATGATTAACCAGTTTGGGTCTACTGTTACTGTAGTACTTATAATATTAAAACTCCTTTGGACTGAAGATCAAGATGTCTAAATTAATTTTTTGTGAGCTAATTTCCGGTCAAGAATACTATGATGTCCAAGTTAATTGTGTTCGGTGGTCAGCCGGTCAAAGTGAAAGGCACCCCTTTCTTTGTTTGGATTCGGGTTAATTTAATGTAAAAAAACGTAACAATAAGTATTGAAAGGAAAAGGAATGGGATTAGTATTACAAAGATTCTGTAAATAACATAACACGGAAAACAATAACGGTTAAGGGTACCTGTACCTAATAATACATAATAATGTATGTAGTACTACATAATGGTATCCTCGTGCTCGTGTGTCTGTTCTCTGACTCGAATTCCGATAGACGGCCTTTATATGATGATGTCTTGAAGGGAATGCAGCTTGAAATCTGGGGGAGTGAGTGTAAGTGGACGAATGGGTACTTTGAATTTCTTTCTACAAACAAACCTACCAAGTACCCACCCTTCCTTATTTGTAGTAAGCCACTCGTCTCGCCACTCACTCGCCCAGATGAATTGGTTCGGAGCGTCGTCGGAAGTACACAGTTAACCCTTCTTATAAAGTGCCAGACCTTACTAGCCTACGTAATGCCTCACGTACGTCACTATTGATCCTCGGGACTGGGCCGTCCAGAAAGTACGCCCAATAAAATGCCGTGTTTTTAGCCCCCTGTTCTCTGCATACAATGATGGTTGATGGTTCAATTTTAAGAGCTCCTACGGCCTTTATCGAATCCACCGAGTCCTAGTATAATTTCAAATTACCCGCACAAAAAACATATGTGGTAGCGTACTATAGGGTCCATTACCAAACTAAAACAGTTAAATCTAACCTAAGTTAGTGAAGATTCCTTCGCAATCTTGACTAACGTCGGTAAGATTTTACATGTTTTAGTTCGTCACGCGAATTTTTGTAACCTAACCTAAATTAAATGAAAAAATTCGTAGTGATCCTACCACATATGACGGTTGACTGGTGCCTGGTGCAAGTGGTGCTACTGGCTCAACTCTGAGATTCGTGCCGAGAAACTAGAACTCAACCTTGGTTTGCTTCTCAAAGGAATGACCCGTGCATGCTAGGGACCTTATTACGCCTTGGGCGTTTAACGATAAACTATATGACCAGCATATAATAATTAAAGTTAAACCTAGTTTTAAATTAAAAGTTAAATTAAGTTAAATGAAAATAAACCGTTGTAACGAATGTAAAAAATGACCATTAGGAGTACTACCTGAGCCAGTGTGAAAGGTGGGATACTACGGTATGTTTCATATCTAATTAGGAGCGTGTTTTGGAGCTAATTTGAGGAGGGTCTAAGAAGATTGGAAAGGCTAAAGTGGATTATCTGTACATTCAAAATGTATTCTTGTAGTATTATGTGAAAGGAGACACGTACTATAGTTTTCTGACGGGAGTGAGCTACGAATTCTTCATGCAGGTAGTAATTAACAGCCGCAAGTATTAGGAGTGATTCTAAGGATGAATACAATAAGATGCTACATTAGCTACGTGTGAACATTTTGCAATAAGTAGCGTAGCGTCAATTACTACATGTGTGTAGGTTACTGCAATACAGTAGAGCCCAGGTCTCAGCTTCAATTCAAGCAAAAAAATTATGACGTCTCAGACTCAAGTGGTCTATAGGATATAATGCTACCTAAACTCACAGAAGAGGGATCGGCCTTCCCTAAAGGCAGAGTGGAAAAGTGATATGAGGGGTTGTGTCCATCCTTTCCTCCCTCCACTACACATAGAATCTGAGTTTCGCGCCGGGTCTTTCGGCCCTAAACGGCTTCCTATTGGTAGGGTTTTTCGTTTTTGGACACATTACAACCTGCAGGGATTTCCATTCTGCCTTTCGGGAGGAAATGCCGATCCGTCTTCTGTGATCTAAACCCCTCTGGTGCGTAAACGTCCTATATGGCAAACACCGACCCCCGTTAAAAACATGGATGTCCAGCTCATAGAGAATTTACTGTAGAAACATTGACTGAACAAGTTGAAGTTTCCTATCTGCCCTGGCAAAGTAGCTATCATAGCTACTTTGCCAGGGCAGAAAATAATAGATTGCCTGAATGCAGGGTTCGCATATGCCCGAACACTGGACAATACTGTCCATGAATTCCAGTTTGTCCACCAACTTTTTTTTTAACAAAATGGACAATGGACATAATACAAAAAAATATGGGGCGAGCGGAGTTTAAGTTAAGCAGAACTGACCAAGATTCATAAGAACAAGTCAATCTTCCATTGATATTTGATGAATGAACGACTCCTACGTAACATAGTATTGTTTGTTTTTGATTTTCCATATCATATACCGGTTCGTCAGTTTCCTGTGACTGTGACTCCTTTTACTGCGGGGTTGACTCCAAATTGCCTATCAGGTGGCCTGTGACGACTGTGTTTCTGGGATTATGACTCCTGATTCGCTTGTATAATAACTGCTACTGTTCACATGAATCTGTTTGCCTGTGACCCATGACATGACTCTGCTGCTTATTATTACGCATGTGGCTCCCGGTTTACCGGTGAAATTTCACCAGTAAACCTGTGAAATATAGATAAAATGCTCTTTATGCGTGACTACAGCAGAATTTAATAAAGCACACTTTATTGGTTTAAAATCTGAGACTACGATTAAATTTGTAATTTCGGCACATAAATTCAATACAGGCACTTACCATAACACTCAAAAATTAATTAACAGAGACCAAATAAGTAATAATGCACAGTTAATAAATACAGGCTCTTACATAACTCAAAGATAAATTTGAAGTTCTGTACTAATCTAAGTCGCTGTTAGGTAAGAATACATCTGTTCTTTTCTGGACTGACGAATTAATGACCGTTCAATCCCAGCTGTGGTTGCAGGAAGCTTCATCAACGTGATAGCAAGCTTGCCCAAACCTTTAAGGTAGCGTTGCCGTGGACTTTGGACCCTGTGTACTGGCATTGGGAAATTTGGTACACAAGCCACATTTTACTGCCAAAGTGTAGAATGATGAGCGGTACGTCATTAGAAAGATCAACTTCCAGGCTACAATTAGTGCTTACGAAATCAAGTGACTTAAAACTCTAAACCAGTTTATTAATTAATTTAAATTTAGAAATATTTATATTTTTTCTTTGAACCTGAATTTACCGAATTAAGCAGTGACTTGGGCCCAGATTGTTAAGCATTACATGTAGGCACACTGTTGTTCTATGAAATAGTAAAGTTTATTTTACAATTAGTGAAGAAATGTGAACGGGGCTCGTGTACCAAATTTCTCCATGCCAATACACAGGGTCCAAAGCCCACGGCAACGCTACCTTAAGAAGCCTCACATCCTTACTAATGTCCTCCCACCATATCGAATGACTCGACTCGAATGGAACGTCTGGTAGTCCCTCTATACAAAATAAATATATAGATTGTGATAATTCGCTTTATTGAATGCTTATAGGCGCAGGCATAAGAGCATCAGGCACTATTAACATCAAACTTGTAATAAATCTTACTTCCTCGGTAGACTAGATGTATTATGTAAACTGCAACTGAAGCAGAGTGCAGGCCCTGCTTCATACGGTTGAGGAACTATATTTTGTGACTTGACCAAATCTTTCATAAATCCAAACCCAATGATGAACAGCGTCTGGAACTGTGGAGTTTTCTCCTTGTAACTGTGGAAACGAATAGAAAAATATTACTAAGTGGTTCAAATCTTTTGTGCATGTACGTAAATGTATGTGACAAGTTTTGGATTGAGATTTATCAACATATCTTTCGCAACAGGAACAAGTATGAGGATAGTTTGTACTTCGTTTAGTATTTGTTACCATAGTGTGATAAAGAAGAACTTGACCAGTTCCTTTTAGTCTCTAGTCGGTGAAGAAGTCACCAATCCAAACGTAGTTCCGTCGCGATTCGACCTGTAATATTGGAAGAATATGTATAGAATATGTATATAAAGTTAAACTGCAAATGTAGCTCCTCAGTAGAAACGATAGCGCTTTAAGCCGATTTACAACTAAACCTAAAACAAAAGAAGGTTTTGGAACATGTGAGTCTATATCTTGTCAATTGTAAACATTTAACAATTAAAACTTCATCGGGAAAGTCACTTCTCTACATTTGGTAGTATAAATAATACTAATACTTATAGGCGCAAGCATAAGAGTATCAGGTACTATTAACAGCATAATAATTAATAATAAATCTTACTTCCAATTAACAAATTAGTTAAGAGTACGACGTAAAGTAGTCTCACCTTGTCCTTCACGAGAACTCATAACCGTGACTGTACAGATTACTGCTCACGATAACGACACCTGGCAGCCGGTAAAATTAAAACAACTGAAAACTGAAGTATGGTTACCAAATCGAACATGAAAGCGCACAAAACAAACAAGAATCTTGAATGAGATTCAGAATGACTATTTATTAGAAATTAATACGCCACTCTTTTATTTTTCTCCTCTAATTCGAGTCTGTAATGCAGACCTTGACGAATTTATGAAGCTTGGTTAGAACAATTATATTATATGGACTTCAAAGAGGAAAATGTGGCAACTGTAGAAGCAGCAGACCTAATTTTTCACTACGCATGTGTGACTCCTCCTTTTTGTCCGGACAATGTACATATTTTAGACTCTTTTACTGTACGTCCTCCCCGGACAAAAGTTTAAATCCGGACAAAAACGAACCCTGCCAGAATGTAAGGTGTGCAAGGTTTCTGGAGCCGTTTTCAGGTTAGCATCAAGTCAGTCGGAGATTTTTATTACTCCGCCCCTTTGTTCTACCGGCCAGTTACAGAACGAATATACCGCTCAAGCGCTATAGCCAAGTGGATTGTATAGGTATACTGTAACAGGACCCTTTCGTATTTTGATTTCAATTTCAAATGCTTTTCTCCGTATTTTCAGAAAGTTTAACGGTAGCCTAGGGTACATATGTGACACTCTACCAGATTACCTACATAAAGTCGAAAAAATCGAAATCGAGCTTTTTGACATTTTAGATTTTAGAGTCTTCCTTTAAAAATTATAAAAAAAACGAACACTGTAGCTGCTGCCAGGCCCGAGATATAGCCTGCTAAAAATGTCATGTGCAAAATCTCGTACTTCTCCACCGTATGTCGCCGCGGTGTGGTATTATTGGTGTATAAAAATATACATAACAGTTTCAGTTCTAAGTGATATTATGATTTAAGTTTAACTACAACATTCATTGTAACACATATTTTAGACTATAATAGTCTTACACCAAAATTCGAATATTTTAGATTTATAATTAACTGGAGGGGAGTGACCCCAGGTGGGCGGGAACTGATTAATCGTTAATACTGTCAATTATCTAACCTAATCAAGTGATTTAGACTATAATAGGATTTTACACGATTTAAAAATTCAAGTATTTCAGATTTATAATTAACTGGGGGGGGAGTGACCACAGGTGGGCGGGAACTGATTAATCGGGGGAGTGACAACAGGTGGGCGAGAACTGATTAATGGTTAATACCGTCAATTATCTAACCTAATCAAGTGATTTAGACTATAATAGGATTTTACACGATTTAAAAATTCAAAT
>JAQFZY010002670.1:0-11228 GCA_034696285.1 Hypogastrura burkilli
ACGCGGAATCAGCAACTAATTTTCTACACATTTCTAGAGTACATGTGCCATCATACCACCATTCAATATCTTTACGGCTCATGTACTCTAGAAATGTGTGGAAAATTAGTGGCTGATTCCGCGTTAGGGCGGGCTTGTTGGCTAGTAGATATTCTAATAATAATAGCCTAGTGTCGTGGTGTTAGTCAATAAAATTATAAACAATAAGGGGAATTGGCAGGGGCCCGTTGTCAGGGGAATTTTTGAGTTAACAATAGGGGACATTGGTCAAAACTCGAATCCTCAAAAAGCGAAGAAAAGATCCTGAACTCGCTACACCTTCTCACACTTTCTCTGTATCGAGAACTGAAAACACTGACTGACGCACTACTCTGCGCTATATTAAAGTTAATTCTTCTGTTCACTTAAGTACTTGCAAGCATATCTACATACATTTCAAACTGCCAGGCCATTTGGTAAAATCCAAAGATTCAAAAGACTGTAGCAAAGGCTCGGGACGGGGGACGGGATCCTGCCGAAGGCCGAAAAATGCGACACTTTCAGCCATTATCCATTAGGAAGCGGGCAAACATAAAAACTCAAGTTACTAACACGTATTGTATTTTTCATTGGATATTTACGCGCTTATATGGGTTGGAATAGCCCTGGCCCAAGCTACCTAATTCAGAACTCTGTTGTGGTTTCACATACATATTATGAATCGAGTATTGTATTACCGATTAAAAATCTTCCTTTAACTAGCCAACAAGCCCGCGCTAACGCGGAACGACTAACTACGTCTTCTAACGATTTCTAGGGTGCATGGGCCATGGGTGTGTTTGTTTTAGTTGAACTGCTGATAATGGTGCTCCATGCACCCTAGAAATAATTAGAATACGTAGTTAGTCGTTCCGCGTTAGCGCGGGCTTGTTGGCTAGTATATATATATTTATACATAGTCGGACCTAGTGCAATTATATATAGGATGAGCCAACAGAACTTACTTATCAACGGGCTCGGCGATTGATGGACCCTTATCCAAGGCCTCTGTTGTGATTTGTTCTATTCTTTCCTTCCCTTCTACATATATAAGAAGCATTTACTACATTTAATGATAGAATACTTGACTTGAAGCAGTTTAACGAAAGAAATTAGACTGACCATCCTGGGCTCCTTCAATAACCCTCCGTTGATATCTCCGACTGGGTGTTCGGACAAACTGGGGCTGAGTTCGTCTTCGGACAGATGTATCACTCCGAGCACTGAACCAAATATTTTATTAAATCATATTCCGGAGCAGGAAATCATATTATTTCCCAAATCCCCGTACGAGGCTTACCTATCCCGAAATCGTGCATTGAGAGAATGGGCTTTGTTTGCATTCGAAGAAGGAGCCACCTGAACGAGGCGGAAGAAAGCATGATGCTCAACAGAGCATCTCCACAGGTGCTTGCATGCTGACTTCGACGGGGTTTCAAATCCATACGTCTGCTCTTCATTCTGTCACAACAACAGGCACGTAAAATAAGATTAGCAATTCAGGAACCGCAACTACAGCCGAAACAAAGTTGGGATCATTCGAGAGGAACGGCCTAACGGTGCATCTCCTATTTAATAGATCGTAAATCCTAAGCTGACGTTTCGTTTCAACAAACCCTACAGAGCTTCTCATGTTCATACGCCCCTTCGTATACTGGCTGCACTACAATAATGTCGTACTGGTTTTTTTATTTTCTTTGCGTACTACGCTAAATATCTAGTAACAGATTATTGTTCCTCCAAATCTTATGAGTTACTTACGCTTTTACTCCGAACCCGGAGCATGAAATACTTCCCTTTGTGATTTATCTTGCTTATTCGTGGCCTGAAATAATGGAGAAGAGTTATTGAAGAGCAGGCATGGGTTTATTTAGAGAAGAATAGCCAAAGCCTTCTCGTGGTCTGGACTCACCAGAAGTAGTTTCCAACTTTGGTTTTGTTTCGTAGCACAATGACTCCGGAGGGGGTGAGGCCGAGAAAGTAATCCACATTGTCCTCACCCTAAAAACAAAATGCGTGGAGGCTCAATTAATGAAGAGGCAGGCAAGGCAGAGTTTCCTCAGAAAATAAATCAGAAAATACGCCAAACTACGTAGACCCAGCTCCAAACGAACATGAAGGCACGTAAGAATTAGGGCCTACTCGACTCTCTCATGATCCTGATCCTGATAACAACATGACATTTATGATGACATGATTAGGATTTAGGAATACGAGTTCCTATACACTACTACTACCTATAGAATAGGGACAAGCTAATTCAGATATAAAAGGAAGATCACGACGGTCCTGTGAATATTCTCATGGCTGGCCCACGTTCTGTCTCCATTTTATTCTAACCTCTTCCTTTCCAGGTTTGGTTCCTTTGACTTGGTTAGGCGGTGGTAAAGAATCAGATATTTGCAATAGCCTGCATAGCGGATTTAAGCTAAGAATGCAGTATTGTAGTGTTTTTGACTCTGAACTTGTAGCCATGCAAGATCCTTGATCCTGATACAATCTGTGCTTTTATTAATGGAAAGGTGGGCTGGTTCTCGGGTTCCCTTGATTCCTGCGTCTAACTCTTCCTTGGGAATGGATAGAAGGCAAAGGTTAGGCTGGATCCTCAAAGGAAGAGCTCGTAGGAGATCATTTCCCCTTTTTTGCTCCTTTTTTGGTGCGGGTAAGGAATCCCAACTTTTCCACCGCCCTGGGTCAGGTAAGACAGACTAATTAGTGTGAAGGGTATAGGGACATGGGTAATGCAATAATGAATCACCTATAAAGGCAACTCAAAACAATTATTCTGTCCAAGGGTTGAGCCCTCTTTATGGCCAGAGGGAGAAAATAGTCGATGGAACATTCAGGATACAGGTTACAGGTGTATTCCATGTATGTATTATGTAAGAGAGGAATTTTTGGAGAGAAAAGTTCCTTCATTCAAGTCCTTAGGCCCAGAATCTGACCCCTTAACCTAAACATCTAAATCATCAAAGGTGCTCACCCACTTGTTCTATCTTAAATCGAGCCCGTCTTAGTCGGTCTACGGGATATTACAGGAATCAAACCTTTGGAAAAGAAGGAGTGTCCTCTACGTATGTATCAAACTATCCCAGCTCTCTGCCTATACTTACCTATCATTATCGTCAGCTTATTCTTAAAAGAAGAAAATGGAAAACCATCAATTGCCTTTCCTCCTGAATCAAATGCATCTGTTTATTCAATTGCACTTTATAATAATTATTCCATAATATATACTTTTTATCGAAACTCAGAGATACAGCGTCAGCGTACCTCTTTATGTGTAGTTCAATTTCAGAGGGCAGTATGTATAGCAATAAACGCAATTCTGTCAAAAGTTCAGTACTTATCATTTTCTGGCATAACTCATTTTTAGTGAGAATATTATATTAACATATTTAACTTTTATATCATCAGATTACTTTGTTTGAAATTGTGTTAAATGTTTTAGAACGCATACCGTATTAATAAACCCTGTAATTCTGCCTTCAAATGTTGTTGATTGTGAATGATACATGAGGTATGCTTTTGTTACGGAAATCAATGTTAAATAGGAACTTACCAGAACTGGATGCAAATCCACCCCGTACATGTCTAACCATTTGACTTTTTCTAAGTAGTTGAGTTCTGCCACAGCTGGAACTTGCCCTCTGTGAACGGTAATAAAATACATATTTACATAGTACCAAGTACGAAATCTTAAATTATTAATCCAGGCTCCACTTCTAATGCCTGCAGCAGCACACGACGCCACCAAAACATTCCAAGTCCCCTTTAGAACAAATACAAGCGTCTGCCCACGCGCTTAGACAATCATATGTATTGTATTGTATGAAACCCCAGGACCCAGGATTCCACCGTATAATAACTCTAGAAGATAGAACTAAACCATTAACAGTGGTGAACAGTATGCATTCAAATACTAAGTCAACCACAGGTAACTTCTGTGGGCTTGAATACAATGACACAGCCAGACTGTTTAGATTAGCGGCACGGAGACTTCAAAACAATGGGAGAGTCAAGTCTCCGTGTAATTGAGAGCTCAGAAGAAGGAAGGAGCTTGAGGACTCACCCCATGCTCTTGTGGAGCTCAGCAATGTTAGCTTCAAGGTCCGCTGACTGATTTGCGATGAAGCGAAACTCGGAGATGTAACCTGAGCAGTGACGTCTGGGGTCGTAGTCTCCCATTTCAGCTGCAAAACAAAAACCAAAATCAGTCCAGGATCTCAATCAACATATACCCGTTGTTCATTATGAATTATATTCCTTGTATTCCATTTCATGGTGTTATGGTAAATCCGGAATTAAATGAGCGGTAAACGGAAGTGAAGGAGTTTTACTTCGTCTTCGAGGATTCGTGATCTTTCTTACAACTCGGTATTCTGCAGCAAACAATGAGTTTGGAAAACTATTGTTATCAATCCATCCCTAATTTATCATCTCAAACGACATATGGTTTGTGGCAACCAAAACCATCATCTTCATCACATAACGATCTCAATTTTTTTAACGGCCAATTAGGTACATAGCGTATCCATTCGTTTTATTGTGGCAAGATGAATGGCGGCGGATTAGCATGGGAGATATATAGCAAATACCATCCACACATAATGTCTAAAATGTTCCTACACATATGTATGTACAATAGCATAGGTACATACAGTAAGAAATCTCCAACAGTAAGGTATTTGTATTTGTATTTAAATTATATCAGACATATGGTAACAATAGAATAAGTGAACATATTCGAATTGTAGGATATAATTCTGTCACTTGATCTTAATTTACTCTTCACCACCTGATGTCACATAAATATTCTATTCATTTGATTGGACCAATGGCCGTAGGTTCTACATTCTAAAACTACATTAGCGCCATGATTTCACCTGTTATTACAAAGGTTAACTTCTCTAGATGCGCTTTTGACAATTATACACCACAAATTTATTTTTCTGAATATTATAATTATTTCGTGTAAAGCGTCTTCTTATAAAATATTTATAAGACGCCGAAGGAAAACTAAATGACCCCTCCGTGGAGGTGGAGACCCAAGGAAGTGGGCAGGGCTGAGAAAGATCAACAAGGGAAGCGATGAACTGGGAAGTGGACCCGCAATTGATAATCGTAAAAAAGTCTAATTACTGTTCCTACACATGTTAGTCTTTTACAAGCTCCTTCTCAACGGTGATGGCTCAGCTAAGCACGGCCCACCTACGCACGGCCCATCTGAGCGCCCAAAAGGTCCATCTGAGCGCTTTTGAGTTTCACCCTCTCACGTTGATGCCAGCTTCTGCACGCAACCAGATGCTACATTAAAGTAAATGTGTCGTAGTACAAGTACCGACTGTGCATTAGTGTTATATAATACTGTCCAACTGTCCAACTAGCATACAGAAAATTAAACTAAATATACATACTAAAATATCACATTCAAGAATAATTGCCTCTTATCTGGAAAAAAAACTTTTACTTAGATATTTAGGCATATTCCCTCACACATTGGATAGTCAGATTAGGTAGCTTGACGGCCCATTCTAATGAGGAACATATCTTATCATATTTTATTGGAACTCTGAACAAGAACCCGAGTATCAGCTACATTTGTTAGCCTCCTTAAAGTCTGTTTAAAAACTTGACTCCTCCGCAGTCCAAGTTCAATTATAAGGGAATCAATTCTTATTTGTACAAGACATAAGAATGGCGGAGAGTGTTAACTTCTAACTAGTTAATGCAAACACAGGCGGCGTGTTTCTGTGCATAAATAATTACATATATAGAACGCGGAAGACAGTGTGCAGGGTGTTGAACTTCTACTTCTACTGTACTTCCCACTGTGGATCAGCCGCACATATGACACTCGGATCAGTATTCTCAACGAAAATCACGGCAATCATCATAACCATTTGAAGAAGATTCAAGAAATTAAATATAAGAACCGCTGTCGTGTAAGAGAGCTGCTTAGGAACCTCTAGTTTCAACAAATAAATTGTACAGGTTTGGCCTAAATTAATTATTAAAATTAAATCAAAGGATTGATCTTAAGGGTAATTTTTTTAGTTTAGATTTTTGATAACTAAAATTCAAGACGTCGTACCATTGTATCAGTCACGAAATTAATGTATACATTTGAATTTTTATTTATTTAAAGATTTGATAAAATAGAATTTATTAAATTTGGGATGTATTTTATTGTCTATTATTTTCTCTACAGCTACAGCACATGCTGTTGTGGGTTGTGTGCACAAGCTGGCATCAAAGTGGGAGGGTGAAAGTCAAAAGCACTCAGATAGGATTTTTTGTGCGCTCAGATGGGCCGTGCTTAGGTGACACCTCATCTTGTCAACAATAATTTTCCTGGTTCCGTGTTCTGGCCGTGTTCACCAGTCAACGAACCGTAGAAAAGCATTGCAGTTCGCTAAGTACCTCCGGCCTTAACTGGCTGGACGGAGACCTGACAGCTCAGATTAGTATATCAAGGTAAAACAAGCATTACAGTCTAAAAAATTGTAAATCTGTAAGGAGCATTCCTCTCAGGTCTCAGGCTCAGATTTCATGTCCCATTAATTCAAAACAACCCATATTCATCTTCACTATGCAAAAAAAGACATGGCAAATGGGAAGTAAGAACGTTGTTCTGAATCTAACCATGAACAAGTTCGGAGTTTATACGCACCTGTAGCCCCCCCCCATAGGAATGGGTTCTTAGTTATTACGCTATCAGTGATTTTTCTCTTTAATTGGCCCTCATTTAATCGCCTACCTATTTTGGTCATTTGCCCTCTAGATTTAGGTGAAATGGTTTTAGATGAAATCCATTACAATTAGGGAGAAGTTACCATTGTTTTTGTACCAAATTAAGAGCGGAGTTACAGTATATATCTGTAAATAGGAGGGGGACAGAATGTTTGGGCCTCTATATTGATTTGAACAATTAGCAGCTCTTGCATATGGACTGGATTTGGAGCAATTAACGTTGATTATCAAGTATGTAGTGAGCTCCGTAAAGTAAAAGCACAATCCTATCTTTGCCTGAGGGTAAGAGTAAGAACGCGGAAATCCGATCAAACAAGATTTGGTTCTCATTACAGACCTGTCATGAGCACATCTACTGTGCTCACCAATTATTCATGAGTCTAAATTGCCAGCTGGAAACTTATCTCAGCGCTATATCCTATTTTATAAGGGCTAAGGCAGTACTGATACTCTGATATAGTTAAATGTTGCAACATCACCAATTATGATAGGAAGCACGAATTACTCACACTTCTTATCTTATCAAAAGAGGTGTATGAAGGAAGGAGAGTGTGCGGGGATGATTAATAATATTTTCCCTGTGACTGTGACCCGAACCAGAAACTGCTGTAAATAATCTTACAAATATTTAGCCAGACTCGGGTCTCCCCCGAACCCTCAAGATGTGGACGCTCTCCTATACATTATAAGGAATGTTCGTATGAGAGTGCAGGCTGGGAGACTGAATGCAATTTACAATGAGCCCAGACTATTCCGGTAGACATACCTTATGTGATCTTGTTAATAGGATGATTTATTGGGAGTCTATGCAAAAGCAAAGTAGGAGGTGTAAGACACCTTCCGTCCGTTGTGATTGATTGCCTTTTTAATTTGATATGCAGTAGGGAGGGAAGGACTGCTAAAGTCTCGATCTCGTGATTAAGTGCGTGTGTATTCCTTAAAAGAGCTCATTGGAGCTCAACTCCAAGCATTATATAACTTACCTTAGTCAAGGTAAGTATTGCGAATTTATAAGCCTACCAATGAAGTTGTGCAAAAAATGTAAAAGGTAAAGCTTTCTACAAGTCCAAATTAGTAGTGAAAATCCATTAGCTACAAATGCGAAAAAATACAGGTCGGATTAGAGCATTATATACCTAAGCTTTTAGGATATGTAAGCCATTGAAACTTAGTACAACTTAAATTGTCTGGTACATCGTATCCTGTACAGATCACGCATTTATTCAGAGTGCATTAGTTTTGAGTGCCATAGTAAAGCGCAATTATGATGAATTTTTTGGCACTCCTATAATTAAGCACTATCTACGGCAACTACTGATCTTCATGTCATGAGCTCTCCTACACTAATTGTACCTGCGCTGATCCTTTATGTAGGAGTTTGCATCCTCCAATGAATACCTGTGGGCTACATCCATCCCCTAAATCCCATTGAAGGTGATCAGGAAACTACTACATCCAAACTCAATGCCATTTAGCATATAAGGACTATTTGGAATATTCACAATCACATTCAGAAGTTGGCGAACTGATTCAGTACAGGTTTGGGATCCTATTTAATCGGATAAGAATAAGATTGAGATCATATCATAACACTACAACAGTGATTCCCTACCTCATTAAAGTGAAGAAAGTAGCTGGTTATAATATTTCCATTCGGCATGTCCATGTCCTACAACACTATTAAAAACCTGCTTTCAGCAGCCTGTGACCAAAATGTGCAACCAAAATCTGACTGTTTTGAAAAAATGCGTTCTGTTTCTCTCTTTTTGAATAAAAGTATCACAAATCTACGCGTTTTGAAAAAAATGCGTTATGTTTCTCTCTTTCCGAAAAAAAGTCCCAAATCTGAGTGTTTCGATAGTTTGAAATACGTTTTGTAAGTTAGCCCCTTTTAAATACAGTTTTATATGGAGCTTTAAGTCGTTCGAGTTTATATAGAAGTGATGCTTGGTCTATTATGCGTCGTTTAATTTAAGTTTACATATAATATGCGTTCTACCTGTAGTCATGATGTATTTTAATATTGGACCACGGTTGTTATTGCTGTTCTGTTATTGCTAAGGATATGACACGAAATATAGTGCAATGTGCAATGCGTTCTAATTTTATTATTTTGTGAAGAGTGGTACATATATCCTTCTTTATATGATAACTACGATTTAATAGAGCACATAAAGAGCAAAGAAGTAGCCATAAAGCCACTTCTAAACCTTTTCGAAATTCGATTGTGTTTGGATAATTTGAAAGCGCTTCATTGATCTTTTTTTTTCAAAAATTAATGTATAATGCGCTTTGCGTAGTTCGAGTTTATATACAGATGATGCTCGATCTAAATTATATACTATGTTGTTTTCTTTGACTTCACATATAAGTCATGTTAGTGTACTTGATCCGAACAATACATGCTTTGATGGCATATAATACCTTCAATTGGAAAATGGTTAAACGCTTAGCCGCGCTACGCGCGACCCGTGAAAAGAGCCAAGTCAAATATTTTGCTTCTCAGGACTTCTCAGCAAATACGAGGAAACAAGGCATGGAGTGAGCGATAAATTGCATCTTGCTAAGCGTTGTAAAAATTCCGTTGTATGACAATCGGCCTTAGTAGGAGCGGGTAGAAAGATCGCGTCCAAGCGAAGCAGAAACTGTCTTATTACGCTAATTTACATATGAACTCAACGGAGCAGTTTGGGGTGTCACAGACGGACAGACACCAAGACCATATTTAAGACCTTTTGGTCTAAAAAATGTATGTAGGTAAGTACATGTACCATGTATTTCAAGTTGTGACAAATAAGTCAATATTTGCAGTAGTAGTGCCTACTATTCCCTATCCGTCGTGGCCTTCCCTTTGGCCAAATATGATCTGACAATTAAGAATTGCGTATCTAATCAAATACTTAACGTAATGGACAATTAAATTGTTTCCATCGGTCTCCATTCATCTGTGCCTAATTACTTTCCAAGGTGCCGCCTCAATGCGGCGCGCCCAATTACGCCCAGTTACAATAATCTTATGTTCTAATCCATTCTACTAGCTCAAAATTCCTATTCTGTCGTACCTTATTCCCAGCAAATTGGCTCTGTTCTACTCTTGAAACGGAAATAATGTTAGGTAGGCATTCTTCAATATAGCCGACACATGACCCATCCAATGTTCCTAAGAAACCGCAAACCCCAAAGACTACCGAAATGATCAATCAAAGTAAGCCGAGTGCTTGCCCCAATTGACTACGCGTTCTTGACGCGTATCAAATCCAGAATGTGTAAAGTTGGACACTTCGTAATTTTTCAAGGTAGCTTAGATTTTATTTGCTTACATTGAACCGCATAGGCCCCCAATTCTGTCGCCAACTCATTGGGAACTGGGAGCCGGCCTTGATTGATGTCTTGTTTTATTTGTAGAAAGAACTGGTACCTGTGGAAATAAATTGGAGGATTAAGTTAATGAAGGACCGAATGAAGAAATGAGCTTAATCCATTACAGTAAGTTACAATTGTGTAGACCAATTAACAAATGGACGAGCCCCAGTGGGCACTCTAATGTTTGTTTGTTTCAGAATGAGGCGATATTCACGAAATTAAGGAGCAGAATAGAATGAGCAGGTACACAATATCGTTGTTGGCAGATCAATTGCAGGCATTTACGTTTAAACATGTAGGAAGCAGGTATGCTGAGAGTCATTGCCAGTGACGAGGGGCAACCTGGGCATGTAATGTAGTTTCTTAATTGTCTAGACCATTAATCTGGGAATGGGCTGAGATTACATGTGAGCATGCCAAGTTGACCCCATCAAACAACAGAACAGATAGAAGCATCTTCTTGAAATTCAACTCCTCACCAATCCACCACTTACATTTCCCTTTCCTTTGATAATATTTACAATTATTGCTCTGTAATCCGTTATACTACTATGGGCGTACAACATTAGCGTTACTTCAATTCCAAAAGCCCGTTTTTTTTTATTTCATTCCGGTCCAGAGTTAATGGATGCCCATAATATAATTCCTGTCGCCGTCTTCCCAGTCCCATTCCTGCTCTTCACATTTATGGCATCCTATTGTCCTGTTGTCTATTGTATCATTAAATTTGTACTCTACACTGTGGTTGAGAAGAAACCAGGAGAAGCAAGTAGCAATTGGTGTATTTTATTGCATTATTAAAACCTACGCTCATAATTTACTTGGCGCTTTGTCCAAAAAGCTCACGTCATTGAGGCCTCAGTCCAAGTCCAAACTAATTAAAGCTACTGCCCATGCCCATACATGAACTACCTTTAAATTTTGACGCAAATACGTACCTTACTCAATTTGAGTAACATTTTTGAAGTATTCCTACTAAATGATTAAGAATGAAGTGGCCCAACTCGCACAGGTTAATACTAAATAATTTTCTATAATACCTACAACCTGACTAATCATTACACTAATATAGGATATCCGTTTCTTGTAAAACG